>VYZS01094646.1:10122-33520 GCA_013400695.1 Neodrepanis coruscans | reverse complement strand
TCTAAAATGCATGCTGTCAAGGTACATAAAGAAAGCCTTTTTATGATCTGCAGGTCTTAAGACAGAATGTTCGTATGATACTGACAATGCAGCTGGATTTATTTTGAATGGCCTTTGTTTCATAACATTTCAGTATAAAAAATCTATTATTTTTTTCTCTCCCCAGAATTCGTATTTCAGCAGTAACCAAAACAGTAGGTGTAGTCTGTTTTAGGAAACTGAGCCTTCACACTGTGGTTAAGGGTTCCTTAAGTACACAGTGGTGTCTCAGCAAAGTTTTTATGCAGGGCACTCCCTCATCCCTCCTGCTGCACGATGGTGACCACTTGGCCACAGCTGGCAACTCGCTGATCATTTGTACCACTCTGAAGTGGAGACCTTTCTAGGACTTGGTAAATATGAAGGGTGTTTATGTGCCTCAATGAAAGCTTATGTCTAAATATAGAGAATTAATTTTGAAGGAAAGTACATGAAGCTTTTTTTGCGGAACGATACCACAAAGAGAACTAAAACAAGTAGTCATAGCTTAATAATACCGGTCTGAAGTACAATGCAGCTCTACAACATTCTTCCCATTTTTTAATTTTCTGACTATGGTTTCTTCATCCCTTTTGTACTGGAAGTACACAAGTAAAAACTGCTTATACTCTCTAACCTTTAAATAGTCACTGAATTCTGAAGTGATTTAAAATGCAGTAAAGATTTTTACTATATGTCAGTTGTCATATGGGAAGGTGAAATAACAGGCTATAAGGGTCCCAAAACACTGTCGCGGGATAGCTCTGAGGAAAAGATTAACTACAAATGCAGTGGATACTTTTTTCTATTGTCCACCCTCTTGCTGTACTGCAGTTGAAACATATGTATTACTGTCTTAAATTTCACATTTAAATTCCTAATGAAAATAGAAAAAATTGTAATGCAAGTTCAGAAGACCTAGATACACACAGATCATTCACCATTTAAATGAAATTTTAGTTTCTCTGGTACTATAGTCTTCCACCAGTCTTCCTTCTGTATGCTCTACTTTTTTTCCTACAAACTTCACTTCCCATAGCTGCAGCCTGTTCAGAGATGGAGTTTGATCCATGCAGATCAGAAGTGCCGATGCCTAACATGACTTTTGCATTTGCTTGACTATTTTGGCCATATGTAAATTACAAGCAGTTTTAATTAAGCTTGTAATTACTTCCAATTACATAGCTTCTCGTCCTTTGAAGGAGGAAAGGTGCAGAGTGACTATGGCTTGACTGTAAAATATGTTTACATTAGAGAGACTATAAAAGTTTTGAGGGGAAAGAAGCAGATCTGTTAGAAGTTGATCCAGGATCTAAATCTTGCAGTCAAAGAAAAACATGTCTTGATTTGACTTACAGTATATTGGTTTAAGTTAGAGATGTCATCTTTGCCTTACAGCTGTGAAGAGAGGCCAGGCCAAATAGCTCTTCCGTAGCAATGTTAATTAACTGAAACCAATTTCAAAGGCAGGGATACATTAGCACTGAAATCCAGAAAACACAAATTGCATCTCAGTCTTGGAAATGTACTATCGAGGTTGTAATTTAATTTTCTGCAAATAAAGCCAAACAGTGTTTGTCATTTTAGTGTGAAATTAACTGTAAAACTTCAGTCGTAATGTTAAGAGATTACAGAACCTTATATTATTAATAAAAAGAAAATTGGCCTAAACAAGCGTGTGTTTTTTTGTGATGAAACTAAACAAATATATTTTACTGAATTGTCATATTGCTTCATTTTTATTTGGTGATGCATTCTTATCTAAGGAAAACTATTAGGAGAGCTTTGGCACTTGCACTGAATTTGTAAATATATGTAAATATAAAAAAAACCTCTGCTTTTGTGTCCCATCTGAAACAGAGGAGTGAAAGAATTTCAGAGAAGGAAGGGCAAAAAACCACCTGAATACCAAGGCTACTTGGATCAGAAATTTCACCTCCTCAGTATTCCCTGTTTGGGCAGCATGGCAACTATGTTCAGCTGCTGTTGGAAAGTTCTCTCAGCATAATATGGGAGCATACTTTGTCTTACTCAGCTTCTCCACATTTCCAAGACCTGTTACAAGAAGAATATAATTTCCTGCTGCTGTGCTCATGTCTCATATAAAACCCTGTTACAGGTCCTGGAATGTACCTGTAAGTCCTCTGTGCGCTAATGCAGCACATGTGAGCATTTCTTAGTTCTCTGCATTGTTGCTATAAAGTCCTTGTGCTTTCTAAGATAAAATGGCCAAAATCACACTCTGCCTAAAAGAGCTATTGAATTGTCTTATGGTAACGCTGTTACTCAGTTTTAACACGTATTGCAAAAAATCTGCTAAAGTCATAGCATGCAAGGGTCAGAAGTACTAATGACATGGTTCACCTTACAGAACTATGACAATTTCTCAATATGGTCCAAATTTTTTTGTGTGCTTATGCACAGGAAGGAGAAAACTACCTGACATCCAAGCAGTATTTTTACTTAGATCCAGCAAGTCTCAATTTGAAGGAGATCTTAGATGATGATATACTTGTCTCAGGATGACAGCCAGACCCCATCAGTGTTCTCTTTGTTTGAAATACGTAAATTTTATATGAAGTTGGATCTGAACTTGCAGCTGTGTAAATACTATAGGCTCACTGTTTATGGTCTTATAGTTCCAGTGCTGACTTCGAATTCATATTACCTTTACCATAAATCGATGTCTTCCTTTAGGCTCTCTATGGAGACCAGAATTGGCAGGTGGCTGGTTTTTTCATGTTCAGCTTTAAGGTTTGCTCTGCTCAAAGGGCAGAGGTGGTATTGTTCAAAGATGTTTGTCATGCAATCTCTGCAAAATACTATTGCTGTCAGTTTGAAATGAAATAGTCCATTTTAAAAATATGGGAGCTATGATATTTTAAATCCTACTGTTACTGGAAGTTTTTAACAATACAAGTTGCAATAATATGTACCTTCACTGAAATGCTATGAAATGTTTCATCTATGGATTTGGTTTTGCACTTTGGAAAAACAAAGCATTGATCTTTTTATGGGAAATTTTATGAATGTTTAATTTTGTTTCAGAATAAAGCTAAATTTATTTCAATTGACTGTTCATAAATTCCAGTATAATATTCCTAACTAAGTAAGAATCTCTCTGGTTCTACCTTTGTTGTAGTATATAGTAGTGCCCCACTCCTGTATGGGGATATAGCAATTTTTAATGTATTTGTTGTAGTACTATGAAGTATCATAGCAGCCTTCTAAAGCATAAAAGAGAAGTGTTGATCACAGCGATGGAGTTGTGTGCGTGCAGAAAAATGATATGACTGTAATCATGTAAAGTTTAAGTCAATGCTTCAGATCAAAATAGGAAATAGGTGAAAAATGTTTTTGTTTGTATACTTTAAAACTATATTTTTAAAATACGAAGAATGTACAATGATTGTCCCAACTCTGCTGTTCAACATCATGTGTCTTGTCTGAGTGTGGCTGACTTTCCACGATGCTTCTACATAGCAAAATATTAAATGGATGGTTTCAAGACAGGGCTGTGATAAAGCTGCTCCATTTCAGGAACTGGAAGGTCTCGGCTCTGTTCCCAAGAGTGACAGGGACACTCTGACCACGTGGATATCTGGCATTGCCGTTGCATCAGTCAGTGCTGGCTCAGCAACATGATACTCAAAGCTGTTTAAAGACAAGGAATTTCGCTAATATTATGTATTCAAATTATGTTTGCCAAATACTGCAAACATAAAAGGGCAATTTACTAAGTTCAGTTCTTCACTAGACAAAATCCTGAGGATGTGAGAGTAACGAGAAGGCACAAACCCAGCGTCTGACCTTTCTCCCTCCCAGCCCGTGGCAGCAGCCGGCAGTATTTCCTGTCTCGCTCTGTTCCTGCTGCTGCAGAGCAGGAAATCCTGGCTGCCCAGAGGCGAGGGTTAAAAGCCTTTCTGAAACATGAAGTGACACACATGCTCACCTAGCAAATACATAGCAGCTGGGTAAATACATATAGAGATGAGGCCATAAAAGCTGGTCATTAAGGAAAGTAAATCTGGCTAATGTTAGAAAACAAGATGTGGGTGAGCTGACTGCAGTACTTTGGTAAGTGGGTAAGCCACAGGGCAAACTGACCTTCTTAGTACTGTTGCTTCTGCAAGTACAGGGCAACACTGTTTTTCCAGTCAGTTGTTTTTTTTTTTTTAAATTAAGATCTTCATTATGAAGAGTTTGTCTTTCTCTGATGATGCTTGTAACTGTGTTATGCCTAAATTCTAAGCTGTGCCCGGGTTTACAAGTTNCTGACTGCAGTACTTTGGTAAGTGGATAAGCCACAGGGCAAACTGACCTTCTTAGTACTGTTGCTTCTGGAAGTACAGGGCAACACTGTTTTTCCAGTCAGTTGGTTTTTTTTTTTAAATTAAGATCTTCATTATGAAGAGTTTGTCTTTCTCTGATGATGCTTGTAACTGTGTTATGCCTAAATTCTAAGCTGTGCCCGGGTTTACAAGTTAGCATATTCTAGCACAGGAACATGAGGAATAGAAACCACTGCCTTCCTCGAGATGGTATCAGAGCTCATTACAATCAGAGTTTGTAACCTTCTCCTTAAGAGGTGAGATCCCTTTAAAACATAATGTTAAAGACAGTTGGCAGGGAACAGGAATAAGCTGTGAAAAGGGGTTTGGGAAAGACAAGGCCAAAGAGAAAAGGTGTTGGAAGAAGATGTTGCTCTAGCTTTACAAGCCTGGAGTCTGTCCAAGTTGTTATCCAGAATGTGGTTGAAGAAGCAGGGTTTACTGTTTTGGATGGAGAACATGAGTGACAGCCATCCAAGGGGCAGTGGAGAAAGGCTTTCAAGAAGGCTCCTACTCCAGTGCAGAGGTTAGCAATGCAACCTGGAATGCAGGGCTGTCCATCTGCAAAGCTTCAGCAGGCAGCACAGCCCATCACCACGCTTAATAAAAACTTCGTACAACTTCACCTGTCTGCTGCACGACTTACTGCTAATGAAATCATCACCAGGAAGCAAAGAGAATTGCTAACAGGGAAAACAGAGCAAGGGCAGTGCAAGCCAGTGTCTTGTGTGTATGGCTAAATTACAATGAAATGAACATCTGGCAGCAACAGCCAAGCAGAAGGGGCCCAGTTGCTATAGAGAAATGATAAATTTCAGATGGTAACAAATCTACTGCTTTGGTTACAATTTAGTACTTTTTTAAGGCCGATGAGAGGAAATCACTATCTCTTCATTTGTAGAGCTGTGGACTGCTCAGCAGACATGAATAAAACATAATGTTATTTCCTGTTCTTTTCAGTAGCTCATGTAAGACTCCCCTACATATCTGGGCTGGAGTAGGTGTTTACATCTGAGCCTTTGGGCTGCCTGCTCAGCCATGCTACAGTACTTTGGATCCTTCCACCTGACCTCTATCACTGTCTGATTTACATGACTAAACCCAAAATAGGACAGGCTAACCCAGAAGGATAGGCTGATTCTCATCCACCTCTTTGAAAAAAAAAATAATTAAGAAGAGCAAAAATATTGCTGTAGTTTTCTTTTGTTTGTTTTAAAACCATGTGCTGATATGCTACAGCTGCAGACCAGTCAGGACATAGCAAAGTTAAACCAGCTGTGAGTGGCTGGGTAGGGAACCTGGTGGTGAATGACACATTAGTGATGTGTTAGACAATTGCAGAGACACTATAGGAATGAGCAAGATCATCAACAGCCAGAGCACAAGTACTCGCCACTGGAGTTAAACTCGGATTCCCTGAATGGGGAGCTGAGCAGGTTTATAAACACAGGGACTAGTGCCCAGGAGCAGTTGTGTTTGCATCTGTTCCCCTCTGCAGAGCTGTGTATTCCATGTTGACACTAGGCACCTCAAGTCATGTCTGTGATGTTATGCCTCTGCCGTGAGTCTGAAGGATGGGATTTGCTCATTGCTAGACTGTATGTGTGTTTGACACACGAAGAGCTGCCTCACAAGGGCTGGTTTTCATTCCCTGCACTTGCAAACTCCTGCCATTTCATTCCACATACACTTTTCTTACTCGGGCTATGTGTATTCTGGCCCTGAGAGAGGCAGCTTTGTCCTTCACGAGATTTCCAGCCCTACCTGACCAAATTACACCTGCCTCAGTCATGTCACGTGAGCACATACACCCCACTGTTCTGGCAGCCAAGGAGGGACGGTTATTAACCTCTAGGGACAGGATAGTTAAAAAAAAAGAAAGAGGCAGCCTAAGGGCTGCCCACTTGAAAAGCTATTTGTCCCTTTCCCCACTGCCTGACACCACCTAGTTCTTCCTCATCCCCGGTGATAATAATAGGTCTCAGCTGTGATCTTGTGCGAGGTGAGGGGGAGATGGGTGCACCTGGTGGGGAGGTGAGTTAGCCCTCACCTGGGCCCCTTCTTCCCCAGCCATGGCAGGTGGGAGGGGTGGGGGAGGGGAGAGAGAGCTGTCTTTGTTTGGGGTGTGTGGTGAGGGGTGCTCTTGGAGCAGGTGCTCTCCACAGAGCAATGCTACTGACCCAAGCAGGCAGAGGCTGGCAGGACACTCCCTGAGGTGAGAATAGGCGCTTATGAGGATGCTGGTGATTTTGTTGCCTCCCTGGCTGCTCGCTGATAGTAATGTGGGGGCTTGGAGTAGATGGCCAGTGTGGGTCGGGAGGGAGAAATGTATGGTGGGTCTGCCCTTGGCTGGACAGAGTGCCCTGTGGTCAAAGGGACTTGGATGTCATAGCAGGGCAGCAAGGCTTCCCTTCCTGTGACAAAATGAAGTTGCATGAGGTGCCCCTCACAGACAGGCCCTTGGAGACGAGCTGAGGGCAGTTCTTGTTCCAGGGCAGGGAGAGCCAGGTGTTCCCTGAGACAATGGGGAGCCCTGTGCATAGCTGTTCCGTCAAGGTCCATGGGTATCTCTTGGCATTTGCTTGCATTTCATATGTGTTTAGGTAGGGTTTAAATATGAAACCTGTGAGTCCTCAGTGGCTTAAAAAGGCAATTTCACTTCTGTGTAGTTATATTAGTTGCTTCTGAGAATCATTCTGCAAGCCATCTTCTGCCCTTGTTTATAAGCAGCCAGCCCACATGTATCCAATCTGACTTCGTTTAATGGCTCCATTTTTTGTGTGTTGAGAGAGCTTGAGGTTAGCAGCTGCTCAGCTGCAGAGCTAGGAGAGTAATCGTTATTTGCCTTTGTGCTCTGAAATCAGTTGGCAATTTTCAGTTAAAAGAAGCTTAATTCAAATTTTGCCTGGCCTGCTGAGACTTCTGAAAGCAGGAAGCATCTCTGGTGCTGCTGTGGTCATTTGCGTATTATGTACTCTGGGTTCAGCCTTCAAAACACCCCTCTTTTGTCTGCCATTGACTTTGAAATATGACTGGGAAATGTCAATGCACTTGCTTAATGGTTTCAGATGTGAAGAATGGATCCATTTCAATCTTTGCTACTTTTTTCAAAACAATACATATGAAAAAACCAGAGGACAAAAACATTCCTCTACAGGGGAAGCTACAATACAATTTGCTTTTAACCACTGTACTACAGTGACTTGGGTATAACCTGCCTGTAAAACTCCCCAGCTGCTCTAGCTCTTTTCCTATTGGAAGGCTGGCCATAGAATAAATTAAGAGTACAAAACTGAAACCAGTATGTGAAATTAAACTTTTATTAAAGTAAATCAGGTCCTGGATTTATTTTCAAGAGTGAGGCCATAAAAGTGAACGTATAAAAATTGCAATTTAAAATAATGTACTTTCATTTAATGTCATTTATCTGTTTTCAATTTTATTGTTACCACTGAGTTATATTTACAGAAGTTGCATACCAGTGTTTTTCCAATTGTGACAGTGGCTTGTGTGTTTGACTTTCTTTTGGGATGTCATCGAGAAAGAAGGCAAAATAAAGTGGAAAAGGAAAACCACAGAGAGCTCGTTATGGTTCCTTGGTCTGCCATCATCTGGTACCAGCACAATGTAGGGTAGCACAGAGGTCCCCTTATTTTACCACAAGGGAGGAACCATGGAGTGTCCCACAGATCCCAGGCCTCTCCAGCCCTCATAAAGGGGCAGCTGCCTCAGCTGTAGACTCTCCACCTCTGTCTTACAGAGCAGTGGGGGCCCAGCCCCCTCCAGCATGGCACAGGGGCAAGAGGAAAAAGGGAAAACTGTATGGGCAAGGATGCTGTCTGCTGGCATTTGGGTTGTTTAACTATTCGTTAATTAAGCCTCCTTAGTTAAAAAACAATAGCATCCAGAGCACCATGTCCCAGTACTTCAAGAACAATGGTAGCAGAAATGAAATGTTTGGATTGTATTGAATTGCTTTACCTGTTGATATCTTTGATGTGTATTGCATAACTTCCCAGAAGGGAAAATAGGAAGTCTTCCCTCTTCCTTCAGGATATGCTGGCGTAAGGAAGGAGAACCCTCATTTCCTTTACGGATTCTTCTGAATATGTTATCTTTGCATTGAAGAAATTTTAATTCCTGTAAAAGAGCATCAGGAATTAGCGTGAGGAAGGCTGGAGGATAGGGAGAAACAGGTATTTGAGTGTGCAAGGTGCATCTCATACCCAAAAAGGATGTTATGTTTACCGTGAATACAATAGGAGGAATCGTGTGGGTGGAACAGAAAAATTAAGTATTTAACTTGCTTGCTTAATTTGCTTATTGTCTGTCTACATCCCATTTATTTGTAGAACTATGGTCTCAGTCCTGCATCTGCCAAGCCCCTACACTTACCATTGTTTTATAAAACACACTAATTGTAATAGATCAAGCCCTCAGTCCAAAAGGCAGCTCTGCATCTGTAGTGGAGCTATCCACAGGTGGCTGGTAAAGTTAGTCACCACTTTCATAGGTACATTGTTGTTTTCAAAGACAAAAATCGATTTTTTACCTATTTGCAACTGAAAATTGCCCTATTTCTGTAAATTGTTGGCTAGCAAAGACTGCAGGGCCAATGCATTTTAAGATTTCAGATCAGGTTTGCTCAGTGTGGATACATTACTGCACTCTTAGAGTTTCTCATGCAGGTTATATCAACAGAAACCATTTCTATGCTTCTGGTAGTAGCTTTTTTTCTTTGAATGATGGGGATATTAATGGGGTGTACAAAGATAAAGTGCAGATGTTTTCAGGCAGGACATATTCCTATGTTGTTTCTTCTCGTGGCATTTAATAAATTGGAAGAAAACAATTGGTTGGTTTCAATGAGTTTATAAAGCTGAAGAGAAATTATTTAGGTGATTTCAACTGGACAAAAGATGAAATTCATAATAAAATGTCCTGAGTCAGAACTGTCCACACTGGAGCACTCAAGATTCATCAGCTGGAAAATGAACCTGTGCCTGTGCTTCCTGATGCTCCTCAGATCAGGGGTAAACCATGCAGTTTGTGGTGTTCTTAATTCACATCAGGGTAGTTTACACAGAGACGCTAACTCCATATAAGTAAAGAAAGAAGTAGAGAAAGAATTAACAACACAATGGTTATACTGCTGAAGCTAATCTATATTAATTATCTGTGCGGATAAAATGATAAACTATCTATTCTGGAGGTATTTTTCTCAAAAATTGCAAAGTCCAGCATGACCTTGCAAAACTCATGTTCCCCTCTGACATTTGGGAACGGGCAAGGTTATTATTTTAACAACTGGATCCCATCTTTACTTGCTCCATTGCCATTGCCCTCTGGCTCTTGAACTTTGGGATGGGAGAGATGCAAAGGATCTGTCTGATGCAATACCGAGGCAGAAAAGAGGGGACTAAAGCTCTTGTGGTTTCTCTGCTGTTACCAATGTATTGCCACCTGGAAATCACTGAGGGAGCTTGTTAATTCAATTTTATTACTGTATATTTTAAAGACTGTCAAAAAGCCCAGGGCTTTGGGACAGGTCTTCATTTTAGTTTAGTCTAAATCAAAATAAATAATAAAATCCTCATGAAGATGTACAGGCACCATAAGATACTTATCCAAAGCTGACATAATGAAAAAATAAACCAATGATGTTTTATAGGCTCATGAAAAAAAATATTTACTTACCTCATATGACCATGCCAACAAAGTTTCAAACAGATTTAAAACAAAGGCAGATGCCAACGACCATACTATGTGAAAAAAAAATGAAAGAAACACAATTATGTCAAATTAAACTCACCAAATCTGATTTAAATATATTGATCTCTAAGTGCAATATATACTTGATTCTTTTCTAAGGCCAAGAAATTTTGGTATACATTTGGCAAGGCCCTAGAGATAGTTGAAGAAAATTGGTTACAAATGTACCCTGGGTAAGACTTTGGGTCAGAATATGAAATTCAGGAATGTATCTAAGCTTGAAACTGGAATATTATTGTGCAGTTATTTTTTTAAAGATACAGCTGAAATACTGGTGGCTGTTAGAGTGAGGTCACCCAAAAGACAGGGTTCCTGCAAAGTAAGCATGTGAACTCAGCTGAATGGAATTGAATGCTATGGTGAGGATAGGTACATTTAAGTGTTCAAGTGTTTTAAGTATCTGCCCGGGAAGTGTATGTGACTAGGAAAAATGGGAATATCAGCAAATCCCCTACCTAGCACAGTATTATAGAATCACAAAACCAATGAAGTTGGAAAGACCTCTGAGATCATTGAGTCCAACCTATGACCCCACACCACCCTGTCAACCAGACCATGCCACTCAGTGTCACGGCCAGTCAGTCTTTAAACACCTCCAGGGACAGTGGTTCCACCAGCTCCCTGGGCAGCCCATTCCAATATCTAATCACCCTTTCTGTGAAGAATTTCTTCCTAATGTCCAACCTAAACCTCCCCTGGTGTAGTAAAGTAAAGACTGTGCCCTCTTGTCCTATTGCTTGTTGCCTGGAGAAGAGCCTGACCCCCACCTGGCTACAACCTCCTTTCATGTAGTTGTAGAGAGCAATAAGGTCTTCCCTGAGCCTCCTCTTCTCTGGGCTAAACAACCCCAGCTCCATTTGGTGTTCCTTATAGGACATACTCCAGCCCCTTCCCCAGCTCCGTTGCCCTTCTTTGGACAAAGTCACAAAGTCCATGCTGCATGCGATAAACAACTAGTTTGGGCTGTATATGTGTTTCTTAGATGGGAAGTACTTTCAGCACAGAGCTGCACTTCTGCTGTGATTTGCCTCTCCTGACAAGAAGACAGACTGGGAGCTCTAACACAAGCAAACTTTGGAATCAAATTGTACCGCATGGATAGCTTCATAATGAGAAGATCCAAGTTTTGTCTAGAGAGCAGCTGCTCACATAGGCCACAGTAAGCATGGTGACAAGGCTGGTAAGGGCTCAGGGTGGCTAAGCAGGGCAGAGCTCAGGCATGTGTGCAAATATATACATGTGAGCAAAAAATGGAGCCTCTGGTAGATGGTACCAAGGAGGGGAAGTTTGTTTTGAGGATAGAAGAGTTCACAAGAAAGATACATCTAAAAAATGCTGACTTAACATCTGTGGTACTGACTACCACATAAGCACATATGTTGTCTTGCAGTGTCTTAGCACTATTTTTCTTTCTCCCACGGACCACACTAATGAACTTCCATAAGGCAACAATTCTCAATGGCTTTGGCACACTTTCACATCCTTGCTGAGGACTTGCTAAGTCATACAGTCATATAGCATTGTCCTTCTGCCTTTTGTTTTCCTGGATGACAAACTGATAGTGCATTAAGAGACTGTTTAAAAATACTTTTTTCACAGAATACGATATGCAAATATTAAAAACATACAAATAAAAATTGAGAGAGAATGTGGTCTGGACACCATGAAGGAACCGGACAATTGCTTCCAGAGGGGCAATTCATGATGCGACAGAGGTGAGCTTAACACCACTGAGAAACGTATCACATACTGACTTGAAGCTGAACTTGAACTTTGAACGAGCTAAGCTTATCTTAGCAGTATAACCAGCAGCAAGCACATTTCATCTCTCCAAAACTTCCCTGGATCTAAGTTCTGGCTGGGAAAAAACCCTATGTCTGATTTATATCTGGGACGAGTTTTCTGTAAGTCAAGATGTTTCTGAGAAGGATAATTTTTTCCCAAACTTGTTTTTTATTTTAATTCAGACTGGCAAGGTAGCTTGTAAAATAGTACATAAAAAATTGCCTAGCATGTTTCTGCCCATGGGAGATCTGTAGGTGGATTTTATTTTTTTGTATTAGATTTGAAAATATCTAAGCAGTCATGAGTGTGATTGAGATTAACTGCTACGTAAAATGATTGCTTTCAGAGAGAGTGCTGACCAGAGCTTGGTAAAAATGAAAGGTGTGAGCTTTGTAAGGTGATACAAATCTACTGTGAAAAGACTGTCAAAAGTTATTGCTTAGTGCTATTTTTTTTAGCCTCCTTTCTTCCCTTAAAAACCCACCCCAAAAAACCAAATTATATAAACAAGAATCACAACAAAATACCTCAGCACATTTCAAATCAATGCAGTGAGCAGTGTCCAGAGCAGGGTCCTGCCTGATGAGCTCTGGGTAACTCCTGTAAGTCCGTACAAGGGATGTTCAGTGTGGCATATGAGGCTTTTGGTCCTTCCCCTCCTTGACATTCATGTATCTATTTTCTAAGTGGCATGGTGACTGTTTCTGACTCCTTTTCCAGGCATGCCTTTTCCTAAAAGTGCTACATGACTGTGCAGTTTGGTCTATTTGCTTTCTGAGCTGCTTTTAAAAAAGCTTCAACTTTTTTATCAATTGGAGCTGTAGGAAAAGCTGTCTACATGTTCACTGGCAGAGCAAGCAACCTCATTTCCTAGTACTTGAACATTCTCTGACAGATAAAGCTGCATCTGTCTCCTACCAGCCATGCTGGAATGACATATTGGACAAATCTCCTGTGTGTTCTCCAGCACTGGCCAAAAGCAGTCTGAAATACAGTAAATCTTTATTTATCTCTAGTTCAAAGATTACCTTATTACTTTAGAGAAAGTTAAGTTTCACATAAAGCCAGGTAGTGCAGGTTCGAACGTTAGGAGGAAAGATACGGGAAAACAAATGGATGATGGAGTATTTACTTAGAGTTGGTAGACTTCCCTGATCTTAAAAACCATCTTCTATTTCCACCATGTAGCAGTCAAAGGTTAATCCAATATTATTTCAGTTTTCTGAAATGAGTTTAAGGTGCTTAAGATTAACACAAAAGTTTTTAAGACAACTAGCAAGCCATTTTATTTTCTTTTGGGCTTTGGTTGGTTGGCTTTCTTGGAGTTTTTGATGGTTTTGATTTATTTCTTTTTTTCAGTAAATGCCTTTCAAATTCTTTGTCTTTGTTTTCCCATTGTTTGCATATTATATAGCAATTACAATATCTCATAGGGAAAAACTAGCAACCCGATCGCTACTTACATTGGTGCAGCCTAGAAAAGTACCAGCTGTAGTTGGCAACCTTCTTCTCTCAGTTCTTTTACAAGGTCTGTTGGGATCAGGAGGAACTTTAGTCAGAGGAGGAGGAAGATTCCCAGTTCTTTTAACCTTTGGGCTTTTTGGAGGCATAACATTAGGAATATTTATTACTGTTCTTCAGTTTGAACGGTTTTACTAAAGGCCAGCACCTCCTCGAATGTTTTGTGGGCCCCTAGCCCAGTCATGAGTAATGAACTGTCCTTGACAAACTGATGTGAATTCAGCCCACACAGGGCAGCTTGCTACAAACACAAATTCACTGGCTTCCCTTTTGACAGGTATCTTTATCTCTCTCCTAGACTGAGCCAAAGGATTTGCTCCAAAGATCCCAAACTCCAAGACATTCATAGTCTCCTACAAACACTACAATTCAGGACCACCTCTTAATCACCACAGGTGAGACTTAGAGGTGCAACCACAAGAGGCAAGGCTGCCACATCAGAAGGGATAATGATAGAAAACTCCTGAGCAATGGCTTCTGTTGAAAAGAAGTAGCCTGTTTGTCCCGTCTCTAGTGACAGAGGATGTTGATGAATCCTCCAGTTTCACCACAGTCACTTCTAGTTCTGTTCTCCTAGTCTCTCTCATACTGTGGTCCTACTGCCAACGCAACCCTCAAGAGATTTCCTGTTGTGGGATACTTCTTTTTCCATACAAAAGCACAGGTCCAAATCGTGCAGCTATGATAATTATTGGCTCTGAATCAAGCACTATCCATCAGTTTTTCCAGACTGACCCTTCCAAAGTTTTGGGATTCTTTCCTTGCTCCATTTTACATCCCTTTTTTTAAAAAATAGTTGAGCTCGAGTTCAATGGGCCCTGGCAGAGCAATCACAGATTCTGGAGCATGTTAGGGTTTACTTCGGGGCTTTAGTTCATTATCTCTGTGCTACAGCTTGAATATGTGTTCATTTGTTGTTTGATTTTACCTCTGTCCCATTGCTTTCCCTGGCATTTGTTTCTGTTCTGCCAGGCTGAGAAGTTTAGTGGGACTTCTTACATGCAGAAATGTGGCTATGTGGAGTCTTGGAGCAGCAATGCCAGTGGTTTGTTGATAAATGTTGTATTTCACCAGGGAATGGGCAGAAATGCTCTGATCCTAACTTTGTGTTTGAATTGTGAATGCCAATAGATTTATTCTTTCCTTGCTCTTTCTTGGGCTTCTTTTATTCATTACAAGGATTTGCTCACAAAATTAACATGCTTGGGATGCCCATTTGCACTTTGTTCTGATCTGTATTGTAACTTTCTGTGATCTATGGTCACCAGCACAAGGAACTGGCAAGGAAGTGCCTGAAATTATGGTTTGGCTACAGACACTGGTTTAGAGCCCCATCTTCTATTAATCTGCATTACAGACAATAGGCCAAATCAGTGCAATTCCACTGAGCTCTTATTTGGTGACCCAAAAGTTATACCAGCTGAGAAACTGGCCCAATGTCTTATTTTATAACTGAGATCAAATTTGCAGAGAGAAGGTTGGTGTGGTAACTGGCTATGCTTCCCTGGGAGCGCTTCTTCTCTCTTCCCTTGAAAGAAGGAAGAGCACAAAAACATCTCACTGGGTTTACGTAGCTGGGCTGGGACCTGGGACTTCACCTATCCAACAGGTCCCAGGACAACTGCCAGGTCAGTGTGTTTGAACACCAAGTGTAGGTGTGTGATTTTTTGTTGTGAGTACATCTGGTGTGACAGACACCCACAAAGCAGAGATGGCAACACTGCCTTTCAATGCCTGTGTGCACCAAGTGTTCAGAGTCCCATATATAAAGCAGGATTTTCATAAACCTCTTTGAGTAAGGAGACCACTTCCTCAGTTCCCCTAAAAGCAATGTCTTGCCTGGGATCCTCATCGGTCACTGCTGGCTGGGATCCCAGCTGTGCCAGAGCCAGGCTCTACTGAAGATTTACCCCTTGGTCTGTCAGCACAAAAACATCCCACCTTCTTCATGTTTTCTGACACCCTGGTGCGATTTGCTGCAGAGACTGTGCTTAGACTTCTTTGCTGAATTGATTCAGAATGTAATAGGTGAAATGATGGAGGGAGCTCAGACCTAAACAAGGCAGGTACAGGGTATAACAGAAAGAATAAATCTTTGTCTCCCTCTTCCTGGCCAGATGCACCATAAGCCTGACAGACTTACGATTTTATATGGAGAGCAACATATGCTACAGCTTTTATTTCTCTATCCATTAATCAAAAGGTATCTTGTATAAACAAAGTAATTGCCAGCTCTGGCCAGCATGGGTGGGCTGACAGAAAGGCTTTGCATTTTTCTACAGCTCAGATAATCTTCGCCAGACACTGGCCCTGGTAGCCAGCAGCAGCTGTAAGGACCATACGCCAGCGTGGGTGGGTGTTCAGGGCTGCACACCAGGCTCCAGTTTCAGTGCTGGCAGAGGCAGGCAGAGCTGTGTTTTCAGCTAGCCCAGAAGAACACTGCTAAGGACTGGGAATAGTTGTGTTTCAGCAGAGGCAAACCCTCTTGCATATGTCGACTTTTTGTCTTCATGGGTTATAGCCTGGGTTATGTCTGCTCATTTTGTTATGATACCTGTGAAACCTGTGATTTTTCTTTTCTTAGTTGTGCAAAAGAACATAAAACTACAGGCAGGACAGTTCAGCACATTAGCATGCAGCTTCTTGCCCTAACCCAAAATACGGCAGGAAACTAGAAATGCTAAGAGGATTTTCCCTCGATGCAAGGGTTGGGGAGTGACATGAGCCAAGTGCTGGGTGTGGAGGCAGGTGCAATGTTCTGGCAGCAAAGTGCCTACCGGCAGTGGGGTGCAAGGGCTGGGCTGGATGCCTTTTCGTGAAAACCAAGCCGTAGGTACTCACATAATGTGAGTCTGTGGGAGAGGAGCAGCCACATGGGGCCATGCTGCTGGAAGGATGTTTGAGCACCTTTCTCTGGAAGGTTTTCAGGCTCTGCAAGGATGCCTGCTGTGAGTAGACAGTGCATAGAGAGCTTCTAGGGAGCTGGCAGAAGAGGAGAGCAAAGCTTCACAGCATCGGAATTATTTCTTGAAAGGAAAACATTTTATTGTCCAATTTTATGCCACTATTTGGTGTGGTAGTAATTTATCTCAAAGGACTGTTTCCAGGCTACTGATGTCAAGTGATGTGAAGCTGCAACTAGGCCAGAACTCTGGTGCCAAGGTGGTTTTTGAATGACAGCCAGCATGAACGAGAAGTGCCAGGGTGATAATGAAACACTGCTTCTGAAGGCACTTCCAGGAATTAGCAATCTATTTTAATTTTAAGGCATCTGACAGTTTTGTAATGATAAATTCTGGACTGCTGGGGTAAATCTACCAAGAGCAAACATTCTGGTTCTTTTCTAGAAATATTCATTGATGAATTTAAAACACCAGACTTAGAGTAGGATTAATAACATCTGTATTACATGAACATAAGTCTTGCATCTTTGTTATTGATATCTTCATCTATTAGGAAGGATCCCACCAGCTACAAGTTCTCTCAACTCCCATAATTACCAAAACCCCATCAGTGGTAAACAAGACTAATGTGTGGTGTGAAGAAGCAAGCCACTGGGGCAGCAGTCCTCCCCCTGCCTAATTCCAGCTGTTACACGGTCTTAGTCTGGTATGGGAGTGACACTTCTGCTACGTTTAATTTCCTAGAAAGCATCATAAAAGTAGGGGACAGAGGGAAATTAATTCAGCTGTAGAGATTGCTCCAGCACAGTTGCCCTTGCATGTTTTCTGCTTAACTCAACTTTAAAGGGTTACAGAAAACCCAAGAGTATACCAAGGGAGATCAGCTCCGAGTAGCAAATTTCAGAGCCAAATCTTGATGTCTAAAACCTTGAGGAGATTCTTAGATCTGGAGATTTGATTTAGTCAGTTTTAGAAGTACTTCAAAACTTGTATAGAGGCCAGGCTTGCATTCCTCACCATCTCAAAATTTAGTGGTGGTTATTTTGTAGTGAAAACAGATTTATGTTTTGCTGGTCTCGAAGTGACTGATTTGCTGAATGTCAGATAATAGAATTTGTTGTAACAAATTGTTGGACCAATGATCTAACACACAAATATGCTGTTACTGACAATGTATGATGATTCAAAGGCAACAAACACATCCTGCTGTGCCATCTCTTAGGGAATAATTTCTTCCTGACACTTCTAGTGATCATCTTATACCATGAAGCATGAGATTTGATTACTGATACTTTAGCATGCATAACTACAAAGGTTGTTATTTTTAATGGAGTGGACAGTGTGTCTTGTGAGAGTTATAAACACTTAATGTACCTTTGAAATACAACTGTAATGATTTGGCTTATTCTAATACAGAAGGCCTTGCCCAGTTTGATTAGCTGATGAAAAGACAGCATTGCTCAACAATCAGCAAGATTCATAGTTAACATTTTTCATGAAGTCACAATGTGAGGTTGATATTTTTCCCCTCAGTGATATGTCTGTCTTGAGTAGCAGCAATTTCTGCTGAGAATGTCAAGCTTGGGAACAGCAGTGTGGAGTTGGATGTACCAGAAATATATGTCTTGAAGTGACAATTGCAGCGAGAGAGCACTATGATTTAGAGTGATCCATCATTAAGTAACAAATTCTTCGTCACCCCTTTTGGCCCTCCTTTCCATGGTGGTAATTTTGAGCAACTACCTTGCAAATCAGAAGGATTGGTCTTTCACAAATATTTTTGTCGTGCTCTTTATAACTGGTCCTTCAAAAGATAATGCCAGCTGATTTGAGTCTTTGATGCTTAGGGTTTCAGAAGCCGCAGCATGCTATAATTTTACATGCATCTGAAATTTTCTAGTTTGCATCTATGTATTGTACAAGTGCTCTGTCTCAGATTAACAACCAGTGAGCAGAGACTGATTAATGAGCACCTTCCTTCCTCCCTGTCATCAAGTTTTAAACTGTAGTTGACTCCACCACTAAATGATGTTGCCAACATATCCTTAATGCATCAACATCTCCCTTTAAATGTAAATACAGTCTCAGCAGTTAATTTTCAAGCCAGTTTTGTTATGATAGTGCCCTTTGGTAGATGTGTCCTTCTCTGGAGATAATCAAAACTCACCTGGAGGTGATTTATTCTGAGCTCAAAGGCTGCACAAGGTGTAACATACCTCTGGTTGTTTGTTTGGTATTTTTTAACATGAAATAAAAAAGCTAAAATAACTTCAGAGTGGACTATTAGCACAACTCTATTTTTCTTATATTGTTCATTAATTAATTCAGAGTGCAGACTGTGTGGGAATTGCTGCTGAGCTGTACTCTACATTGGATGACAGTAAAGGTGAGGATTTTTGTCACCTTTGGTCCCATACCTGGTTCTGTAGTCTGATTTCCCCAGCATGATCAGTTCAAGCTATTTACTGCTGGAGTGCTGGATTTACACCTTATCTGGTGTGGCCTACATGTAAAACACATACACTGCATCAGAACGTGCTCTTGTGATGAAACTTGGTATTTTCACACTGGGTTATTTCTCTGAAACATCTGTTCCTGTTACTGGATGGATGCTTTTTCCTCTTGCATGCTAACAAAATTAAAATTTAGTACAGGGCTATATAGGGTGTGTTATATATATAAAGGGCTATAAAGGATGTAGAGTTTCAGTACAGGGCTATGCTTGCACATTCTGCCCTCCCCTTATCTCACTATACAAGCAACTTTTAAATGATGACTTATTCCCGATAAGCTGATGAATGCGTATCACAGGCAGAAAATGAGAAAACTAAGTTCATATTAACACTAGTGCTTCAAAAACTGGGTGAGCTGCTGTTGGCAATGCTTTCTGTTTAAAATGATCTTTTGAATTTTGAAGTGACACCTTAAAGAATATGGGGAGACCTCAATCACCAAAAAATACCCCTATTGGTGAAGATAATATTCTCATCAATCTTCACCATAAGGTAAAGTCCTTTAATGTCTGGGTTAGTTCCGAGACTAGAGGGATATATTTCCCTTTCAGCTCTTCTTCCCAGACAAAAGATGCAAACAGGAAAATCCTACAGTCCTCTCCTGTCCACTTTGATTTCAGCCACAATCTTAAAGCTGGCCATGGTATTTGCAACCTATGGGAGCCATCTTATACTACCTCTTCTGCTTGGCCCATCCTCAAAAGCTTGAAGTACCTGAATAAATGAAGTTATTAAAAAAAATCACCCCTGGCTTGGTCTTGCTTGTTCTTATCACTGGGTCACATAGCAAGGAAGGAATCTGTTGGCCCATAGCTTAACCCTCTTCATCTCCTTTTCAGAGTTGAACATGTGTGGGCTCGACTGTGCTCTCCATCACTGAGACTTCTGGACCTTCAGTTTCAGTGAAACTAAATAGAAGTTACAAGCTGCCTACATTTTATTGGGCAGTTTTTTCCCTCTCTCTTTCTGTCTCCTTGCTTCTTTTTGATAGCCTTCTTGTTTAGTGCTTTTTGGATCCAGTCCCCACATTTATAGATCCCAAGGGAATATCTTATCCACGTCTGCCTACCCACACCAGCCTTTGATTTTTACAGAAACCTGTAGCAATAACTGCATTTAAAGCACAGCAAAAAACAATTTAAAACCATATTGAATCACACCTTGTGGCCACCTCAATTCAATACAAATGCTGCAAGTATGGGGACCTTAAGTTATTATGCAGAAACCCATAATTTTCTTCAGATACGCAGACCGAATGTTCTGTGCCTGTTTCACTTTTTCTTTATTTCACCTTATTTGAAATTAGAGTGACAATGTATATAGAGCACGACTATCTGCCTATGTCTGGCAGGATTTCAGTCATCTATGAATTTATATTGCTTTTTTAATATTGTTAATAATATTAATAATAATATTGATAAGTGGTAGTTTTCTAGGACCATCTGAGGGATACAGAAGATGGATCAGACAATGTATGATCAATGCAGTGGCCAAGCTTACATTCATATGAATTTACTGATAACCTAATGTTGCCACATGTATGCAGAGAATTAGGAAAAGATGTCTTTCTGGAAAGGGTTTCCTTTCCAGGCTGGATGTTGAGATCAGTTATTTATTTGTCACTTAAAGTAAGTGATAAGTAATGTGAGTGGTGTTAAGATGCATTACATACAATGCCATTCTGGACAGTTTTTCAGTTGACTTTTGGAGGTCAGTGGATTGCCTATTGAAGGACCTTGTGCTTTACTCTTAAAGTTTTGTGCTCTTCTGGACAACCAAAGTAATTTCGATTGTAATTATTCTCTCTGGAGAGAAGTGCTTTGAGAGAGTGCTAATATGAATCATCTCTGCCTGTTATCACTTTCCAGTTCACACCAGTAAACCTGCTCATACTTACTATGGCAGCACTAACAACCACAGGGAAAAAAAACATAGCCTTTTGTGCCAGAGTGGAGTTTCATAGGTCCCTGCCTCTCTGCCTGCACCCATGTGGTTTAGTGTTTCAGACTGTTTCATTAACCACTCTTTTGACAGCTTCTTAGCTTAGCAATGAGTAAGGCTGCAGCTGCAGTAGGTGTCTCCGAAATTCTCCCTGTCTCCAAAGAAATTGTGCAGCTCATATGCTGCCTCCTTACTGTGAAATGCTGCTTCTAATTCCCAGTAAACCAGCTGATTTGCCAGAAGAATTTCTAGTTATTTATTTTTACGTCTTTCATTATTGGTTGTTCATAATCACTTTCAGCCTTCTGAGCTTCCATGCCCTAACATTTTATTTGTTCTAGTTCATATTCCCTTTCTATTGGGCTGAGCCTTTTGGTTTTCTTTCTTTCTTTCTTTTTTTTTTTTTTTTTTTTTGAAAGGCACCTGTTTGGCTTGAACAATATCTTGCCATTTAACCATTTTATTACTTTCCCTCATACTTTCCTCCCTTCTTCCCACAATGCACACCTCTTTTTTTCTGCTTTCCACGATTGCATGATTACATTCAAGCTTTTTAAATAGCTTCCATGCTGAGTCTAAAGATTTTAATTTCCTTGTTTTAAAGGTATTTTTAATATCTACTGCACTTAAGCACGAAGTTTCTCTTCTGTGGTGCTTGTTCATGCAATAAGCATGGCCTCAGCCACAGCTGTTGGATCCTCCCTGACCTGCTCCTAGTCATTTCGTCCCTCTGCTCCAACCTGAGCCTGTGCTTGGATTAATTAATCTGGTGGAAAGCTGCCCTGGAGAAAGAAAAGAAAAAAGAGATTTTTCTGACAGCTTTGGTGGAAGATACAAACAGGTCCCGGGCTCCAGCACCTGGTGCGGGACTTGAAGTAGCTCAGTGTTTCTTGCCTGATTCCTCAGACAAAGCTGAGTTTGGTTTCAGGTCTTGCCCGTACCTGCATGGGACTAGAAGTTGGATTAAAAAGTGTGGGATCAGGTGATGTACTTAGGAGCAGAACAAAACCTGTTTAGCCAAAATCCTTATTCCTCTGTAAGAGCTGCAGTTTGACTGCAGTTTGAGGAGAACTGGAAGGTCTTGGGATTGAAAATTCTATGAAAAACTCTGAGCTAGCAGAAGCAACTTCAAACTTGTCTGCAGGTGTTGGGTCATTAATTACCTGCACCACACCCGGACCATAAAGTGCTTTTACGGGGGCACAGCAAGTCAGTTGTGAAGATGGCACTGACTAATAAAATCATAGGAGCACTCCATAGTTTTGCAGGCAGACTAATTAGGATTGGAAGATCTGGAAACAATGGAATCAGTCATGTGGCTGGCTTTTTGTTTTTATTTTCCATTGGTGCTTTTTATTTTTTCTTACTACTAGACTGTAAGTGATTACACTCCAGGGAAAAGCCAAGTGTGTATTTTAAATCTCTTTTTGCATTACCCTTATACCTTTTTTTTTTAAACCTCTGGATTTGGATTAAGGTGAAATAAACTACCTCTTAATCAAAACAACTAGACACTTGAAAATTTGCGCCAGTACCTTCCTGAAATGATATTACAGAGTTTGTTTATACCATGCAGACGTGCTACATTAGCACCTTACTCAGCCCAAACTGACCCTGGACACCTATTGGCAGCTGCCCCTCTGGGTCCTGGCTGCCCATGATATGAAGGCTATTGCGATCAAGAGAGGCATTTTCTCAGCAGGTGCCTTGTGAACTGTCCCTTCTTCCTTCACGTGCATCCCTTGGATGAACCCAATGCAGCAGAGGCTGTTTTCAATTACCTAATTTGCAGAATGAAGACTCATTGATATCTGGGGCAAACCTGCCTTATTTCTCTGGAGTAGATATTTGTATTCCATCACCAGGTTTGGTGGCTCTACCTGACCCCATGTCTGGAATGAAATAAGACTGGTGACACCTGAGGAATGGATATCTAGTGTCAGGAGAAACTATTTTGGAGGGAAAAGCTGTGGGTAGACTTTGTCATTGTCCAAGATTGGTCCAGTTATGAAGGTGTGTAAGAATTCAGCTGGGGTTGCCTGAGTCTATGGTGGTACTGGTGTGCTGCAGGCTTTGAGCTTCACTGGTGTCAAAGAAGTTAGCAGGGACTAATAGAATGGGAAAAGGCACTTTGGAGTATGTGCATTCACATAGAAGAGTTTTATGCTGCTCCTTTCAAGATCTCATTTTGCATGTTTCTGGTGTATAGTGAATTGTAAGAACTGACACTTGGAGGTAGACCATGTGAATGTAACATGGTGGAAGGAGGACACTGTCTTCTCAAAATGCAGACTTCTGGTGGAAAAAGACAAGCTAGTCTTAAATTTTGGTGGTAGAATTCCAGGAAGTTCAGGAAACTTTATGAACTTGGTAGGGTGGCAGTAAAATCTAAACAAAGATTTCAAGGTATATATTTCTTATGTTTTAAGGCAGCTCTTTTCTACAATTCAAGTCTTTCCTATCAAGAACTGAATGAAGAAAACACATGTCTGAGCTTTGCACAACTGAATCTGAACTGGGCAGTTCCATCTTGGCCCTGTTTTAGTTCTCTCTGTTACCTTCAAAATACCTAGTTCTACTTTTAGTTCTTCTTTTTTTTTTTTTTTTTTTTTTT
>VYZS01094646.1:0-10107 GCA_013400695.1 Neodrepanis coruscans | reverse complement strand
TTTTTTTTTTTTTTTTTTTTCTTTTTTCCCATTCTCTAGGGCCGGAGCACAAAGTTTAAGCCTTAAACAAATTTTTATAATCAGGTTCAAAACCCCTTGAACAAGTTATTTGATTGAAAGTACCGTTAAGCCTTTGACTGGATACCTGCTAGCAGGGACTGCAATAATGCATAATGGCACTGAGTGCTGTGACTGTTCTCTATTACTTCCCAAAGGGAATCCAGAATGTAGGAGAAGAGAACTTTAACAAGTGACAATTTCCCCATGGCCAATGGGACTGTGTTTGCTAGAAGGATCTCTTGACTGTTCTTGAAAGATAAGACATGGAAAATAAATTACAGTTATTTGTAATGACTCTTTATTGTGGCAGCAAAGCTATGGCCAGTCAGGAGTGGAAATGAGCTTACGTGACTCCCTAGTTTTGTTACATTCCTATGCCTGGAGAGTTTATTTAATTGACCTGCTGCATTTTTATTACCAAACTTTCCAGGCCTCAACATGAAACGAGGCAGTTCATGGGCAGCAGTGTGCTTAGGAGAGCGTGGAACAACTTTAATTTTTTCGGATTCCCATACACTGTCCCTCCTTCACCACTACCACTGTCCTTCCAGAGGTACCTCTGGATCGAGTTCAATTGAAAAGTCATTTAATGGGTCATTTACTTCAGCATGCCTCGGACCCACAGGCAGTGGGCAAGGTCCCAAACTTCCAGGCATTGTCAGAACAGCCTGAGGATGGCGTGCCATAGCAACGGCACTGCTGGCTGCAATCTCAGCTTGCATGCTTTTCTTCACCAACACTGTAACTCCTGCTGTACTTTAAACAAGAACAGACACTGTCCTCTAGGCTTCCCTCCATAAATATACACAAACTTGGCCAAAACTTCCCTCAATTGCATTGAGGTAAATCAGAAGTAATTCCACTGACAACCATGAATGTCTCAGTGTTCACCAACTGAGGGCAGAATTCGGACTGCTCTACCTGCCTGTGTATGTAAAAGCTGTCACTGCCAGCCACGCTGAAATGCTCATTTACTGCAGCACATGGATAGCATTACTGTTATTTCAGACTTTGCCTGCGTGGAAGTCAGTGGTGAAACGCCTGAAATCTCAGTAGACAAAAAAGAAGACTATAAAGTTTTATGACTGTAGAGTAAGAGATTGCAACATGTAGGTTTGATTAAAAAAAAAAATCAGAAACTATGTTATATTACATACTTTAGGGGTTTTGTCACTGAGTTGATTAGTATGACTTAGTTATTAGCTGTTGCTAGAAGCTTTCCACTGAGAAATGGAATTAGAAATTTTAGTTGCTGTATTTTCATTTACAATCTTGTTGAATTCATCTAAGTCTCCCAGATGCACAGAGAATGAGTCCTAAGGCTGTTTTACAGGTTTAAATATTTGCCTATTTGTTTTCTGGGGAAAAAAAATGCAATCTGCAGAGGGAAAACCAATGTTTTTTAACAGTTGTGCTTCAGATGCACACATCACAACAGAAAGGAATGAGGGCTATCAGCCACATTTGTTCTTGGGCAGTTGTAATTCTGGTGACTGGGTTACTTATTTTCCCAGGCCATCACTCGTACCTTAGTTTCTAGCTCTCTCCAGCACCCCCTGACCTTTTCCTATCCCTTTGGTTTCCTTTCTCTTTTCTCTGCCACATTTACAATTCTCGTTCACTCTGCATCCCCTGTCCAAGCACTGTGATAGCTACACTGACCAAAAAAAAAAAAAATGCAGAGAATTAGGTAAGAAAACATGCATGTTTTCTCACATGCACAAGAATTCACAGGTAGACATATTCCTGAAGCATATTTAACATATCAATTTTTTTTTTTTTTTTACCTTGCAGCTAGACCATATACATCTTTAAAAAGGCAGTTGGATTCTTGTCCAGTCTCTGGTGTGTTCAGTGTCAGCACACACATGAGAAGATGTCAAAGTGGTGGTGGAAAATGTTGATATGACGTATACCTGTGGACTTGACTCTGAAATGCCATTTCTAGGTGTCTTTTAGACAACTAAGTTTGCTAAATCAGGACAGAAAGGAGCCTTCATCCTGACTGTAGTACATTAATTAGAAATACAAAATAATATCTTCAGGCAATTGTTTCTATCTCTTCAGCACTATTCCTGTATAAAGCCCTCTGGTTCTTCCTCTTCCTCCTATTTCAATTCCAGTTTTAATACCTTATCCTGTATATCTTTAGCCACCATAACCAGTGAGATCCAGCCTCTACCTGACTTGGGTGCCATTAGGTAAGTTCACTGGGTGCTGACATTTAAAGACAGGAAAAGCACAGCAATTTCAGAGAGTAAGTTTGGAATAAAGATGAGCTTTTG
Source organism: Neodrepanis coruscans (assembly GCA_013400695.1). NCBI lineage: Eukaryota > Metazoa > Chordata > Aves > Passeriformes > Philepittidae > Neodrepanis > Neodrepanis coruscans. The sequence goes on along the minus strand of VYZS01094646.1, from coordinate 7,762 downwards.
AAATCAGCCCATCAAATCAGCCCATCCAAGTGATTTCGACTTGTATTGGTTGCAATGAACAAGTCTTGATGTTCCTCCAGTCTCTCCTAAGGCAAACAGCTGGGGCAAATGGGACAGCAGTGGGATACTGCCAAATCTTGATTTTTGACCTGATAGTGGGAGTCCTTGATTCAAATATGAAACATTGATAATACAAACCATCAATTGCTTTCACATTTCTAGTTGAGCATGGTGTGCCCAAGGGAGACTTATGGGTGTTCAGGAGTTCAATGGTAATCTTATTTTACCCATTTTTATTACTGACTGAAAAGTGCAGGGTTGAAGGGATTTTTTTTTCTAGTCATGTTTTTGCTGGTGGAAAAATGCAAAGAAAAGAAATCCCTTTCGACATGGGAAAAGATGTTATATATTCTTTAATAAAGAGTAAATTTTATTGTGCATCAAGCCAATTTATAAACGTGATCTTTGTAACTAGCACTTTTAATTACAGGAGGAAAAACGGACTTAGTTCATTAATGCTGTGAAAAAGAACAGTGACCTACCTGCCAAATGGCAAGGTGGAAATAATTAATCTGGTCAATTAAAAAGAAACAGATAAATTAAAATGCAAAGCTTTCCATGTGGTGCATTAAATTAGAGAGTTGCAATTTACAGAACACGTGTTTATTGTCAGAGTTGATCCTTTCTTTTCTTGCTTGACTTGATTCTGTGTTTGGCAAGTCCTGATATCAAGTTGTTTGGCGTTCTGGGCTAACATATAAATGCATACACCCAGACATATTTTGGAAAGGAGAGTTTGCAAGATCAAGCTCTCTTTGAAATCCAACTGATGAAATGCACGTGCCTTGTTTTTATTGTTGTGTTACAAACCCCCATATTCCCTTTACTTTGCTTGCTGTCCCACTGTTAGATATAATTTGCCTTTGCTTGGGCTTCAAATGACCCAGGCATGGGGCTGAATTGTTGGGGTCATCTCAATCAATTTATGACCTTAAAATTCTGATCCACACGAAAACTACTGAGCTGCCAGATCTGAACCTTAAAGTATACAGCATATTTGCTCCACAGAACTGGAAATAGTAAAACAGTTTCTTTTCTATAAATACCAATAACTCCTCTTGACATTTACAAGTACATAGTATTTTTTTTACACACTGCATGATCTCAAAAGTGCTTAACAGATCAGTGTATCTGCTGTGTATCTGCTCAGCATAGGTAACTAGAAAGCCGTTATGTGCCCTGCAGCATCCTTCACAAAAGCTCAGGACATTTGCATTAGCTCCTGTCCATCTCAAGGCCATAAACTGCAATAAGAAATATGGTCTACTTACTGAATGGTTGACCAGTGCTGTGGTGCAGCCTACAGGAAAATATGATTGTTATTGTTTACTTTAACTAGGGCATATATCATACAGAGCCAAGGACTTCTTGTTTGTTGAGAGTTTCTCTTGTCAGAAATACTTTGGTTTCCCATTGCTAGGGAAAAGTCAAACTGAAAAACAAAAGCTTGGCAGAGGATGATCTGAAAGTTTTATGTCTGAGGTGTTAGAACTGGCAAGCATTAAAAATACAGGGGGGGAGCCAAGTCAGATGTTTCTGTAATGTGGTAAAAATAAGCAATGCATGTTATAGCCTCTTCAGAAGGTGTGGGTTTGCCTTGTGAGAGGGAACAGTGCTAGATGGGATAAACAGCTGTGGCCAGAAATAAAATTCCTGGCAGTTCAGCAGCTCTACTCTTCCTTCTCCAAAACTACAAATCACCAAGGGGATTTCCTTCACCCCTGCTCCCACCAGCAGCTCTGCAAAATCACCAGACAGCTCCCACCACATGGTTTTAACTCCTGAGTGCTCCTACATGTTAATTAGATTTCCCTGATAAATCCTTAAGATATCATGATTCAGAGCTGAATTATACACTCTGCGCTCATTTTTCTCATCTAAACCAGCATATCATTGCCTGTGTCCAGCTAGGAATTTCCTTCTGGAAAGGGGAACACAAACAGCTCCTACCAGTGACCAAACACAAGGGGTGCAGTTTCAAAGGGAACAGCACAGAAAGGGGTGAAGCAAGGGATAACAAATTTATTTACTGTAAATGAGCACAGAAAATGTAAAATCTGCCCTGGGGTATGAAACTTGCAAAACTCTATTAAAATAATGAAGTTTCTCAACACCTCTGTCAACTTCTACTGTAACACCCTTTGAAAACTGAGGCATATGTCATTGCTGCATGATGAAAGCTATCTCAACTAAGGAGATAAGCCCTCAAAAGCAACAAAAAGGTTGCTGAGACCGGATATGTGTGGGAAGCCGTCCTGACATGGCAAGTTGTACAAGCATTGCCAGAGTCAAGGGAAATCCCAATACTCCAGTGGCCACCCAGTGTAACTGTGCCATGCTCTGGACTTTGTTCAGCTGGCTTACTCGGCTTGCTTTCCTCTGTCTGTCCTGTTGGCCTGTGCCCAGGGGAGTGTTGTGTCTCGTGTACAGTCCTATCTCATGTTCAGATGTCCACCCAAGTTGTGTGATAAGACCATAATATGCTTCCTGAGTATGTAGTGAAATGCTCTCCTTATGTATCATGAGCTTACACTGTGTAGAAGAAACCAAACTTCCCCTCCTCATCCCCACGCATTTTGCCTCTGTGCTTTGCTGCCAAAACTGATGGTCATGAATTTGGTGAAATTGGCTCTAGCATGTAACAGCAGAACAGGCATAGGAATTAAAAAATCCTTACCTGTGTATCATGACAGCATCTGTTTTCAAACCCACAGTCCAAGGATTGAAGAAGAGAGGGTTTAAGACAATAACTAAGCTAAACTAAGCTGTTTAAAATGTATTGTCAACAGGCCAGTAAGCTCAGCATCCCATTTCCTAGGCCCAAAGCAGGTGGTGAAGATCTGCTCAGCAGGAATTGGGATGCTGCTGTCTGGCCCCAGGAGCTGTAGCCTGGCCAGCTCCCTGCTTTACAAGGGGTGAGCAATCTTGCAATGGCACTATATACCCCCAGCACAGGTGTGTGCTTTCAGGTGGTGTCTCAGCATGCCACATCCTAAGGACAGATTCCCAAGGATATTTGGGAACCTCTTGCTGAATTGGTGAGGCTCAGGTGCCTACATAACATCAGATCTTGGCCTGTGGGCTCTGTTGCTTCATTTGCAGTTGCTTCACCCTTGTCCTAGAGAGGGAAATGGCAGAGGGCGTGTGATGACTGTTAAGAGACACTTCTGCACACAGCCTCAGCGTCTGCATGGTTCATATCCTGCTTCTCCACCCCTGGGGGTCAGAGAAGAGCTACTGCCCACTGCTCCAGAAGCCATCCCCCTACTCAGGGCATCCCTATTGATGCTCTTGGCCATGGGCAATCCCTTCTGGGGATTGAAGGAACACATGTGTGGCAGTGGCTGAGCCTCAGTATGGCAAGCATGTGATCTAAAGCTCAGTTGCATTTGCATTTGGCCTTCTCTGCTTATGGAAGTTTGTATTTTTCCAACAGGCTGTGCTTCCTTATGCTATCTATAGTTTAGTCTTCCTCCTTTGCTCTTTCTATCCTGTCTCACCCAAGCTGTACTTGTTCTCATTTCAAAACCTAAACACGCACCTCTGAGCAAGCTTCCAGGCATGTTTTATGCATCTTTATTAGCTCCAAAGCTGGAGTGAGATTACATGATGTCTAGATTTCCTTGCAGTCAAACTTAATATCCTGAGAAATGGGAAATTTTACTTAAATCCTGCATCACTTGCCAGGGTGTGGGAGAGCCCATCCCATAGTTTCCATGCCTGTGTTGTTACCATGGATGTGAAGAATTATCTGGCTTGATTTTTTTTTTATGTTGAGTTTTTTTTGTGAGGTGGATGAAGTAATTTTTGTGTATCAGGATGGGGCAAATGCACTTCAGGTAATTTTGCCACTACCTCGCTTAAATTCGTGTGATGAGAACTCAAGATGTGTAAATCTGAACAAACCCACAGGAAAAATTCTATGGTGAAAACATGTTGCATGAAAAAGGCATTCAGTCTCCTGAGTAATGTGGGAAAACAAACAGGAATAGCTGTAAGCAATAATCAGAAGGATGTGAAATGTACGCTGGTTCTTAACTAGTATGAATATTCACTGCTTCAGGGGGGCCAGGCAAGCCAACATCAGCTGAGGATATTATCTATGTGTCTAGGACTGGAATATTTCTGTGAAAAGGAAAGGAGGTAGCTGTTAGCAACTGCGTTTGTGGGCAGAGCCAAGACTTGGACCCTCGAAGGCACAGAAGTGCATTCTGGGCCTCTGTAGCCCTTGAAGTCTTCTTCCCTTCTAGTGCCCTTGCTGCCACTAGTGCTTCTGCTTGGCTTCTCCCAGTCTGGGCTTCATTTCAGGTGGGAGAAAGGCTGCAGTGTTTCTTCCCAGGGAGCTTTGCCCTGGGCTCTGCTGTATATATAGGGAGTTCAGAGGGGGAAGATGTTGGAGGGTCTGTATTAGCCCTAAGCCAGTCTTAAGGGCTGCACAATCATGCGGCATTATCCAGCTGCAGGGTTGCTGACACACAGTGACAGGCTTGAAACAAGCCTCCTGTGAGATCCCCACCTCTGCTTTCTTAATGAGCCTGCACAGGCAGGTTCTCAGGGAGAAAATGCAGGAGCAAAGAGCCCTTAGGAGGGCAATGCCAGGCTTATTCCCCTGGTTTAAGGTAAAACTCCCACTGAATGAAATCCATCAAAAGTCCTCATTAAATGGAGATGTGCTAATTGTCAGTGCTATAGTAGCGCCCAGGAAGGCTCCTCCAGGACTGCATCAGATTGCAGGGATTCAAACACAGGAGGAGAAGAAAATGGCAGTCAGAAAAATGTGTAAATGAATCTATCTTTGTTCAGTGTCAGGAAATTAATGCTAGCTCTTAAGGCATGGGAAATGACATTGGCTGCCAAATACAAACTGCTCTGGATTTCATGGGAATAATTATGACAGTGAAATATTTTCTTAACTTGACCTTGGGCCACACACTAAATGGAAAGAAGTAAATTTGGCACTACAAACGCAAACTGAGCAACAGTAACTTATACCTATGGAGGATCTGGTCTTAATGACCCTGCTCTACCGGGCTGAATCCTGCTGTCACTTACACTGGTGTAAACCGGACTGTGTTTTGCTGAATTGCATGGAAGTACTGGGGCTTTCACTGGGTAAGTGTGAGTGTAATTTAGCACTTGGGGAGCACAGCTGCCTCATGGAAGTCAGTGAAATCCCGACTGAGCAATTCACCAGCTCGTATGGAGCTCATGCAAGAGCATCATAAAACAGAAAAGTAGGGGTGAGGCATAAAGTTATCCCTGTGCCCTCCTGGGAATACTGGATGGTACTTGATAGAAATGTGGTCTGACATGACAATTGGGCGCAACAGAGCACTAACTGGAATCACGTCCCTGTTTGTGGACAACCTACTGGAGATAGCAACCCCCTTCTAAAGGGCTGAGCACACATTCACCAGCAGCCAAAATGAAATCTGGTTTGTACTTCTTTTCAATGTGCTGATTACCAGTCCAGTCATGCTGCTTGCATCCTGCTTCTTACATCTCCTTAAATTCAAATAAAGAAACAGTTATTGGCATTATTACATATTTCTGGTGTTTTCACCCCAGACTAACACCTGATGGTATTTGGATCAAAGAACAAACAAAATGACAGTGCTAGCAAATAATTTGTTTTGCATTCTCATTTTGGGCTTATTTCCCCCCGTTTAACTCAAGAATAACTCCAGTAGAATAAAGAATATGAAAGCACTCTACCAATACAACATGACAAACAACCTGGACTCAGAACAGTTCATAATTTTATCAGAAAAAGGAGAACATATCAGACAGCAAAAATATTTTAGGAATAGAAATAAAACACCACAGCCCATTTTTTGTTTACTTTTCAGCAGTAATTTCATGGCAGAAATATTAAGCAAGCATTGTCACATAGGTTGCCTTCCTAATCATCCTGAGCCAAGGCTGATTACTTACATTAAAACTCAGAATGAAAGCATTAGTTGTTTAGGTTTCTTGCGTAAATATACATCTATTCGAAAAATGGAAATTAGAGAAAAAAATTCTGCAAAACTTGGTACAATCTCAAAATGTGGGAGACTAATACACAGCATTTGCAAATGCAAAAGATAGGAGGTATCTATTTAATGTGTCTCCCTAGGGAGGAATTTCTTACATGAGAAAATACCAAAGCCAAGGCAGAGGCCTGCCGTTTCTCCATCATGGAAAAACATGCTCCTTTGAAATTCCATCACTTAGAAAATCAATGAGTAGGGTGTTGGATTTCATAGGGGAATTTTACTGGTTTTTCTGTTATTTTTTTCCCCAGGTCCAAATGATAAAAATACTATAAATTCTATCTTAGACTCTGCAAGTGAAAGGTTTAAGAGATTATGTGAGTAAATCATTCATCCCTTCTGAATATCCTGCTGATAAAAGGGAACCCCTGATGTGATATGTACTGTCAGGTTTGAATTTGAAGCAGAGAATTTCTTTCAAGTTCCCTTTAGGGAATCTGTACGTTTTATGCTGAATGTTAGGATCACCTCTCCAGGCACTCGAGAGGAAGCTAGAATGAGACCCTAAAGCCACAGAGAAATTATCAGAAAGAGATAAACTGATTTCCTTTTTTTATTAAATTCTCCTATAATCGCTTTATAACCTAGCAAGTCGCAAAAATTTCACAGTACATTGCACATGCTCACTGACAGGCATTTCACAATATCAGGGAGCCGTCTCTACGCTTTCTGCCCTAGATTGAACACAAAGGTAGAGGGGCTCCTGCATCTCCCTTCCCAGAGCCGCCATCCTGCTCTGTCAGCTTTCCTGATGACTGTTCCATTGCTATTAAGTCTTGCTGCCAGCATTTCATGTCTTCAGAAGCCCTGATACGGTTCTTGCCAGGGGCAGGCTGAGCGGCATGTACGAGCGGTAGAAAAGAAGGTGCGACTGGTTACGCTGGGGAAAGCTGTGGCAGCTCCCATCTCTGCAGGAAACGTGATTCCTGCCTTGCACACGATTGCAAGCGCTCGGTAGAGGCTGAGGGGGAGGTGCTCTAATGCCTGCGAGCAACACCTATAGATCAGACCTACGCTACTTAAGCGCAGGTTCTCCTGCAATGCGCACTCCGTGTGCTACTGAGGGATGCAAGAGGTTGCGGCGGGTGTGTGGCACTGCTGCATCTCTGGGACAGGCACTGGTACCCAAAACTGCCCCGCCTCTCCGGTGATGCTGCGGGGCAGCACAAGCACCTCTCTGCCGTGCATGGCCTGGCTCCTCCTGAACGCGGGGAAAGCAGCAGCAGGGGAGAGCCGCGGGCAGGCCGGCTACGGGCCGGAGGGAGCAGAAATGTTGCCTTTCACTGCTTGATTCGCTCTTCCCCTTTGCTTTCCTTCCCTTCAACCACGAGGCGCAGCGAGCTCTCCCTGGGTTCGGGAGAACGGTGTTCCTCTACTCTTTGTGTCTGGAGCGGCCATTCCCGGGCCCAGCCTGGCGCAGCAGCGCCCTCTGCCCGCGGCCGCTGCTCCCGGGAACGGGCATCGCCGCCCGCCCCAGCCGGGACCGTGTCCCCGCACCCGCGGACAGCAGCGAGGGCGGTGTCGCTGTGCTGGCTGTCCCTTTGCCACCGGGCCGGCCATCAGAAGACGGGGCGCTGAGCGCAGTAATACGGACGCGTTGTGCCCTGAGCGGCTCCGCAGGGGAAGAGCAAAGGATTTATGTGCGTTCTGAACCTTCCGTCCATCAG
>VYZS01094640.1:4276-29540 GCA_013400695.1 Neodrepanis coruscans | reverse complement strand
GACAGGACCCAAGGGAATGGCTTCAAANGTGACAGGACCCGAGGGAATGGCTTCAAATTGTATCGGGAGGTTTAGGTTGGATATTTGAAAAAGGTTCTTTATCCAGAGGGTGGTTGCATGCTGGAACAGGATCCCCAGGGAAATGGTCATAACGCCAAGCCTGACAGAGTTGAAGAATTGTTTCGATGATACTCTCAGGTATATGGTGAAACTCTTGGGGATGGTCCTGTGCAGGGCTGAGAATTGAACTTGATCCTTGTGGATCCTTCCTAACTCAGGTTATTATGTGATTTTGTGACTTCAAGCAGCCTCTACCCCCTTCCTCCTTCACCCTAACACTAGAAAACTCTGTTTGGTATGTATTGCTGGAAGCTTGAACCAGACCTTGTTTTATACCATGTGCAACCCAAGGACATTATTCCATGGAAATCATAAATTTAAATGGTGTTTTGTTCAGCCCAAGTATTTTTGATTCTAAAAATATTTTCTGTTGGACTGTTCATAGTACAGATTTGCAGAATATTTTCTCAGTTAATCTGAGCCATTTCCACCTGAAAGGAGCGCTACACAATGTAGCTGCAAAACTAAGCTGTGCTTTTCAATTAATAATATGTACAAATCCCTCAAATCAACCATAATAAGGAAAATAGGTAAGCGGTCCATATTGTATTTGTACCAGCTTTAAGTGCAACTCTGGACAAGGTACTATTATTTCTGAAAACAATACCCTGCTTTGTTTTATGTTGTTTTTATGTTTGAGTCTTGACCTTGACATTAAATATAGATTTTTGGGGTCTTGAGGATTTTTTTCCTATTAATACAGCCACACTGAAATTATTAACTTATAACTTCTACTACTAGCTTTTTAGTCTTTACAAAGATTATTTTTATTGTTGGTCCTATATAGACAGTGCTACTATTTCACATGATTTGATTAGGATTTTAAAATATTTTAAATTACAGTTTTCTGGAACCACAACCACTGATGGAGAATTAGTCACAGTATTTAACAACACTCTTCTTTATGCGTCTCCATCTCTTGACATGAAAATATTTAGCAGATTCTGCAGCTTGGAGAAAATTCAGCTTTTTGAATGTTGAAATTCAAAATTTGGTGAGAGTGGAGAGACAATAATAGCAAAATGTACCACAGATCATTCCAAGTACCAGCAACAAACGATATGCAGCATCAGAAATTATAAGAATTTCATAATATCAATGGCCTTTTTATAAGTAAATTGCCCCACTGTGAATTTGGGTAATGACCAGAAAAAAGATACCAAAAAATGATGGGTTTATGTCCTTTTAAAATGATAAAAATAAGATAATCTGCAGGTGGTCTTTTTTCCATAAATCACTTTTAAGCTTAGTGATTACCTTGTGTTGTGTTCTGACAACCTGACAATAAAAAAGTGCTTATAATGCTCCTGCAGGGTTTGTTCTAAAGTTTTTGTCTACTGTTAAGCAGTAAATCGTGACTGACAGGATTCCTAACCTGTCTCCTTCTGCCAGAGTGACATTAAATTTACACTATATACTGTAATCTCCTTCCAGCTATCTAATAAGGACAAGAGAAAAGTCACTTCTAGGTATCCCAGTTCCAAACCCTTAGACAGTTTCCTCACAAAACTATACTAGTGGAGTGTCAGAAGGCACCTTATCTCAAAGTGTCGTGATAGATTATTAAAATTACTCTGCCTTATTCAAAGACGGAAAAGACTTTGAAATTCTGGGCATATAGATTAATGCAGAGCATATTATTCACTTTTGCCTATCTATAGAGGAATTTATCTATATCTCCAGAACACTGTGCCTATGCATCTATTCACCTACCAGTATAGAAAATTATGAGGGTTACACTGTCTTGGGACTGATGTGGCTCACTGCATGGCAGGAGGGTAACCCCCAATTTTGTGGGAGTGATTTTAATCTGAGCATGGCCAATTTTCCCCCTCCAGCCAGCTACTACTAAGGCATAAATTGAAGGCTGTGACCCTCTTTCTGTGATGCTAAGCTTTTCATTGTCCTCTGGAAACCACTGGTGAACACACTACTCACTGCACGCCTTGTCCACAACTGGTAGAAGTGAGGGAAGGGTGACCCTGAGATCAGTTAGTTAGAATATGGTGCTAATAACACAGGTTGTGGATTCAATCACTCTACTGGCCATTCACTTAAGAATTGGACTCAATGAACCTTGTGGATCCCTTTCAACTCAGAATATTTTCATGATTCTGTAATATTTTCTGCATTTTCACATGCCACTATCATAACATAAGAGGGATGGAGGGAGGGCTTCCATTAGGATTTCCTGGACTTACGATCATCTAATTCATAGTATCACAGGATCATAGAAAGGTTCTTAAGGGAAAGGACCTTTGGAGATTGCTTAGTCCAATGTCTCCTCTTAAAGCAGAATCACTCAGGGCAGGTTATACAAGACTATGTACCTCTGCTCACTATGGTATTTATAAGCATGGCTAAGATCCCTCTGAGCTTCCTTGCCTCCTGGCCAAACAGTTCCATATCTCTCAGTCTTTCCTTATATATCTCCTAATTACCATTCTTGTGGTCCTTTGTCGCAATCACTCCAATATGCCTTTGTCTCTTGTTCTGTGGAGCTCAGAAATGGACCCAGCATTCCAGCTGTCCCTCGCCTGCAAGCTGTGCCTCAAGTTAGGGGCAAAGGATAAGATCTCTTGACCTGCTCCTTCTCAAGCAATCTGAGATGCCATTGTGTCCTGGTTTTGGACAATATTANTCCCAGCATTCCTTCTGGGTCTCCCGGGCTGATGGGAAAAAACCCAGGCAAGGGTAACCTTGGTAACCTGGCTACTCCTCCCAGCCAAAATGTAGGCATAGGAGAAAGAGGGTTTTTTTTTTTTTTTTCCTTTGTCTTCCCCTGTGGTTTTAACCCAAACCATTACACATTGGCCTACTTGGCAATGACATATTGTAACAGCTCATGTTGAATTTGCTGGCCACCTGGAACCCAGGTATTGTTCTTCAGTTGTTTTGCAGCCAGTTGACGCCCAGGATGTAGTTGCTGCATGGAGTTTTTCCTCCCCAGTGGCAGGACTTTTCACTTCCCCTTGTTAAACTTCATGAGGTTCTTGTCAGCAGTCTTGTCACAAAACAGAACTTAGTTTATATGTCTGTGGAAAATTATGGGTCTAGCTAAATACCCCTCACAGTTTTTGTGGAAAAAATGAAAGAGTATTAAAAAGAGTGAAGTAGTATGTCCTCTTTGCCCTTTTGTGTTATATTACAGAACCTTCTTTGAAGTAGACTGGAGCAATGGCAGCAGCTCTGCTAGTAACCAGTTTCTGTCAGGCCAGCACAGACAATTTTTTGACACATTTTTATGAACAGAGGTACAGACAGCAATGCTTTTTTATTGTTTTTACTTAATGGTACAGAATATAGGTTCTTACACCTCAACAGAATCTAACTGGTTCTATCACTACTCCATTTTAATAAATTTGTCCTCATCCAAGTATCAAAGGTCAAAAGTCTAGATTCTCATTAATAACTCATAAATTTTTTATGGCATTATAAAACAGAAGAGAAGAAGGTTGAAGTGAATATCTACTGGTTTTAGCAACTATACAAACCAAGAAACTAAGTTAAGAAAATTCATACTTCAATTGCACAACTAAACACTGCAAGAGAGAATTTTTCTGTGAGCTGTATCCAGCATAGAATCAGATCTTCCAAGTGTCAGTTGAGGCAAACATAAAATCTTGGCCTTAAATCTAGTGAACTTAATTTGCTTCAACAGAGTCCAACAGCAGACATGTTAAAGTGAGAAGTGGGCTTTGACTCCTGTATTTTCGTGCCATGCCCAGAAGATTAATATACAAGGACTACTTTACAATCAGGAAAAATCTTATTATTCTCAGCTGTGTCCAGGATAGTTATTTTTCTGAAATGATAATGAAAGAACCTCAGATCTGTTGTGTTTTCAAGAAGTTCTGACTAAAGCATGCCTAATCCTTCTATTCCCCACTATAAGGAGAAAAGACAAGAAAATTGAATTAACATCCAAGTTATTTTAAAAAATTATGTTGAATAGCTATACCGGTTAATCACACTGGCTCTGGATCCAATTTGAGTTTCAAACCTTTCAAGGTTACTTGAATTTTTTTGAACTTCTGGAAATGCCTTCAATTGTGAAAGACATCTAACATACTATAACATTGATCTGTACTTTGCATTTGAACATTAGAACTGTGAATGCAAAATATGTTTATGTGTGCACATAGACATGAAGTTATTGCATGCAATGTTACTTTGGAATTCAACCAGCTGCTGAATAAGATTTTTCTTTACTTCAGTCAGGTTTAAGAAGAATACAGAAACATTTTATACAAAGATACATACATGTGTAAATGCACACACACACACACACACACACACACACACACACACACATTCTTCAACCTACCTATATCGATTCCTACATACATAGATACACACTATATGTATTGTTTATAATTATATATATTTTCTACATTTATAGGTATAGAGACAGAGAGTGGAGAAAAGGGAGAGACAGAGAACTGAGTGAGAAAGAGAATAGAGATAATCCTTCATGGATCTGAATTTTGACAACCTTCTAAGTTTTAACAGTGTAACTTTGGTTTAGATGAGCAATATGTTCAACTATTTCTTTTCCCATCAGGAAAACAGCAGGCTTTTGATGGATGTCTAAATCCTATCCTGCAGCAGCAGCAGTATCTGTGACACAAGATCTCTGGAGAAAGTGATTTCGGAACTCACTCATATTTTATCCCTCTGTTCTTGCAATCCAATGCTATATTGCATTTTATCCTCAGCTGCAGTTCCCTCACTATTTTCTTCCCTTTTTTCCTTCATCTGCCAGCTCTCCTTCTTACTTTTTCCTTCTGCAGTCTCCTTTCCCTCTAAACATACAAACCACTTTTTCGGTGCTCTCTCTTTTTTTTTTTTCCACTTGCTTCTGTACCCAAGAGCTTCAAAGAAAACTAAGCACAGCTATCAATTATGCTCATTTCCCCATTTGAAAACAGAGGGCAGAGAAAACATGAGTGGAGGTCTCCCTTGAGACAGAACTATGAACCTGGATCATGAGACTAATGAGAATGTATGAATGTGGCAAAGAATGAAAGTCATATAACTGACAGAAAAGCAGGGGTTTATGAGTTTAGAAAGTAGAGCATAGCATAGCATAATCTTATTAGTATTTCATGTGATTGTGTTCTATTTTTTTCATCCTACTAAGATTTTTTTTCTATAAACATGCAATGAAATCAAAGCAAGACAAAGTGTTTCCTGATCTTTTTCCCCATCTAAGCTAAATAGTTGTCGACTTTGGAGGGGGTTTTGTAAGGTTTATTGGGTTTTGTTGGTTGGTTTGTTGTTTGGTTTATTTTTCCAAGAAATATAAAACCTTGAATATCTTTTTTTTTTTTCTTTTCTCATGGAGTTCATGACTCAACAATCCTTATAGTAATTTAACATATTTTAGTCAGTTCAAGTGGGGTTTGTCCTCTAGAGTTGAAATCTTGGACAACTTGCCGTGATCCTAATGAAAATCTGTATCTGTCACTGCAAAAATTGCCAAAAATGGTACTGCAAAAACTAATACTGCCACTTGCAGAAAATATGCAAATAGAGATCCTAAATGTAATATGCCATAATTTTAATGAAATCAGTTGCTTAGCACTTATATTTATGGAAATAAATACATATTAAAAATGTATACCAGCTCCCTAGGCTAATTTGTAATGTCCTTTCTGCTGCACTCAGTCATTGAAAATTGATGTCTCAACTCTATGAGGTGGATCTGAACTTAATGAAATAAAGTGTCGCTTTTCTGCATCCTAGGTAGGTTGTACAAACTTGATGGGAATTTTTTTTGTTTGTTTCTGTATATGTTTGGAGATTATATAAATAAACTGAAAAGGCAAATACTAAGTTAAAATAAATGTCCTCCTAACCATTGATAATATAAGCAATAACACTGCATGCATCCCTTTTAATTCAGTAGTATCTATCAGGCACAGAATTATTCATGATGCAGATTAAAGAAAAAAACAAAATAGGTTTTAAAAAATATTAAATGCACATCAATAGCAGTATAATATCTTCCTTAGTTAACCTGGAATTACACAATACCACTAATGTGACTTTTTTTCTTACAATTCAGCTATAAGTATACTCTAATTAATTTGATGCAGAGTCTATCTAAACATGAAACAAATACAAAACAATAGTTCTATCTACCTTTAAAAAATTTAAAGCTTACATAAACAAAGCAGATATATGAAAGTCAAAATACACAAACTGGGAACACTATCGCTAACTGGGGAAAATAATTTGGGGGGCTGAATTTTCTTGTGTCTCTGTGACCAACAGTATAACACATAATCCAGTCCTGTCCCTCCTGAGTTATCTGGTAGGAATGCTCTTGAATTACTGTAAATAACTTGCCCTTCTTAATAGAGACAGGTATAAAATTCAGTCTAAAATGCATGTTTGTCCTTCTTTTTATACAAGAATTGTGTATCATAGATGGCTATATTTACAGAAAAGTAATAGTCTTTATTTCCACTGTAGAACTAAAGAAATTACATTCATAGTGAATTTTCATCGTACCAAAGAAAGGGCATATTCTGTACATTTGAGATTTAGAGATAATTTAGGTACCAAATGTTCAATTACAAAATTATCTCGTATTATTGCTATTATTATTTAAATTTTCCTAGCATTTAGAAGATTTTTTCGTAGTCTCACATATCTTTATGATAAGTTATGTGGAAATACAAATCGTAAGCAGCTCTTGTACAAAAATATTATTTTTATGGCAGTGAGGCTAAGGGGAAAAAGAAATAGAATTGCGATGGAACATCCAGATCAGGGTCTTCAGAGGGTCAGAAGCCAAGGACTACACAGGCTTCCTGTAAGCATCACAGGAAAGAAGGAATTTGGTGGGGTTCTGTAAAAATGTAATTTCTCCAGTGTGACAGACATATATGGGAATATTTCCTTAAGTATGCAAGGTGGCCTGGGACAAACTATACTTACGTTAGCTCAGAAATGTCTTTAAGTAAACAATATGGAGTTACAGCCATGGCCATTCGTGCCTGTCAGGTTGAACAGTAAATGGAAGATGAAAGACTGAGAGCAAGATAAGGAGCATAAACTTAATTTCAGGTGAAAGGTTTAGTTAGTGAAGGATGTATAAGTATGAATGATATAGTCAAGGTTACAGTCCAGGAAAATGAACCTGGATCGCTATTTTCAAATGGACTCCAAGTGAGGATAGTTTGCCTTTGGTAGGATCAAAAGGAAATTACAATGTTAAAGAGAGAAAGGGAAAACTAGTAAAGATTGATTTCAGCTAATTTTAGACTTTTGCAGCAGGAATATTTATATATGAGGTAGTCCTCCAAGATACAGCAACTTTTGGTGAAAAAATTTAAAAAAAATGTTGATTAGATATCTATTTTAGAAAAAAATCCACCACATAATAACTATTTTTCTACATCAAATAAGGACTCCAGAAAAAGAACACCGATGCAGATGTTGCTGCTGCCTATAGGTTTTTGAAATCAGTCCAATATCATCCAAAATGATTATATTACAAGTAGTAGAGATCAATGGTGAAGCTGTGTATTAAAGATAGTGTACAAAAGGTAGACACACTATTTACATGTAACCTGTGCCTGATGACCTAGATAAGGTGTCTACATAATCACAAGGTAATACTGGAGAAACGCATCAGAATCTTGCTTCCAACAGAAAGAAATTGCTCTGCTGTGAAGGGACAGATTGGTGTATTGTGGTTGAATTAGTATAGATAAGATTAACCACATTTAGATGATGAAAGGGGCTACATCCAGTTGGCAGCCTGTCCCCCAGTGATCAGTGTTGGGCCCAATCCTGTTTAATATCTTTATTGATGATCTGGACAAGGGGATTTAGTCCACCATTAGTAAGTTTGAAATGACACTGAGCTGGGAACAAGTGTCGATCTTTTAGAGAGTAGGAGGGTTCTGCAGAGGGATCTTGGCAGGCTTGTTAGATGGGCAGAATCCAATGACATGAAATTTAACAAATTTAAGTGCTGGATTCTACAGTGCTACAGGCTGGGGACAGAGTGGGTGGAGAGCAACCAGGCAGAAAGGGACATGGGAGTACTGGTTGACAGCCAGTTGAACATGAGCCAGCAGCTATGCCCAGGTGATCAAGAAGGCCAATGGCATCCTGGTCTGTATCAGGAATACTGTGGCCAGCAGGACTAGGGAAGATATTCTTCCCCTGTACTCAGCACTGGTTAGGCTGCACCTTGAATGCTGTGTTTAGTTCTGGGCCCCTCAATTTAAGAAAGATATTGAGATGCTCAAACATGTCCAGAGAAGGGTAACAAGGATGGTGAAGGCACTGGAGCACAAGCCCTATGAACAGCAGCTGAGGGAGCTGGGGTTGTTTAGCCCAGAGAAGAGGAGGCTCAGGGACGACCTTATTGCTCTCTACAACTACCAGGAAGGACATTGCAGCCAGGTAGGGGTCGGTCTCTTCTCTCAGGTAGCCAGTAACAGTAACAGTAACAAGCTGCATCATGGAAAGTTTATGCTGGATTTTAGGGAAAAAATTTGCACAGAAGGAGTGATTGGCCATTGGAATGGGCTGCCAAGGGAGTTGGTGGAATCACCATCCCTGGAAGTGTTTGAAAGGAGACTGGATGAAGCACATAGTGCCATAGTTTACTTGATGAGGTGGTGGTGGTAATAAGTTAGATTTGATCATCTCAAAGGTCTTTTCCAACCTAGTTAATTGTGTGATTCTGTGATTCTGAAGTAGAAAGGATCACAGGCAGATACATGGAACATACACAGAGAGGAGAAAAATGGATGAAGGAAGAGGCATTCTCTAGAGGACATGGCAACTGAGACTTAGAGGAGAGTCATGATAGAAAAAGGATCTTTTTTCAAGAAAAAGCATGGTGGTGGTGAGGAGGGATGACTGCTGATGGAAGCCAGAGCTGGTATTTGCCACTGGAAATAAAAAAGGTAATGGAGGTTTTATACACTTCAGTACACAGCAGCCACACATGAACCGGTTTTTGATGGAAGCGAGAAATTAAATAGCTTTGCGCTAAAAAACCCAAGGGACATGGATAAGAAGACTGGAGAAAATGGAAGTGTCTATTTGAACTTTTTTTTTCTTTTTATTAGATTGGAAATATATAGAACATTTTCTATATGAGAAAGAAATATGACAAGAAACAGAGGTCAAAGACCTCGAAGCTGTCACAATATGAGATAAAGAGATGGTATGATACTCTTTATACCACTTTGTGGAGGAGAATGGAAACTTCCTCATCTTCAACACTGGAGAAACATGAGAGGTGAGAAAGTAAAATTAAACAAAGAGAAACGACACACACTTTGTCTCTTTTCTCTCAATAGAAATTGGTAAGGTCCTCTGAGGAGAGAAAAATAGAGGCAGAAGGAGGTTGTGATGAATGAGCTGAAGAAAATAGAACTGTGATTTTAGATATGGAAATCAATTAATTTGGAGAAGCTGATTTATTTTAGCAAGAAAAATGTTAGTACTTACTGAAGAATGTAACAAATTTGTAAAGAAGCAGGTCTCCTCCAAAAATTTCCTCCAGCAACTTTCATTCTTAGAGTATCAATGGAGAAACTGGATGCTGCTGGTTTTGCAGGACGAGTAGTTCCATAAGGCATTTGGGCAGGATGCTGGGTCATACAGAATTTTGAGTCCATCTGGCTGCCTAGTCCTCAAATGAAACGTCTGTTTTGGGTTAGGTTATGGCGGAAAGGGGGGTTGGTTTTTTAAATTTTTTTCATTTTTCTGAGAGGGGAACAGGCAAAACACCTGAGCCTCAGTGCTGCATGGCTGGATCCCCCAAGCCAGTGCCCCGCAGGGCACAGCAGAGCCGCGCCGGGGCAGTCGGGGCGGAGTGGGACTGAGCAATGCAGCGGGCAGACCTGGTGCCATTTGCACGCATGCCTCACAAAGCGCGGTGGGTTGATGGTCCCACATTCTCTGTCATGCGCAGAGAGCACAGGGCCAGCCTGGCCTGCTGTGCACGGACAAAAATTGCTAGATTCCTGTCCCAGTGTCTTTGGAGTAGCAGAGCCAGGAGCAGTGGCAGCTGGTGCCCCACAGCACTGGGAGGAGGGTGCAGCAGCAACCCCTCTCGCAGCTGCCCAGTGGCTGCTGTGGCTTCCCTTGGGTGGTGCTGCTGGACCCCCGCAATGGAAGGGTGGCGTGCATAAGCAGCTCCTCTCAGGGGGCAGCCCAGGTGCCCCACAGTGCTGGCAGGGCAGCAGCAGCGGCCCCTTTTCCCCACAAATGCAGCCATGAGCATTTTGGCACGAATGCCTCCATGTTGCCTCTTGGTGAAGTCTCAGGGAGGGGGGCAGCACCCAGTGCCACCATCCAATGGAGAGGTGGTGCGCCCTGGAAGGGTGCCACAAGAAAACATGAGAATGGGCAGCCTTTTTGGCTCCCTTCACCACTGGTAGAGACACAAGTCCCTTTTGTCTCAGCTCTCTCAGCACGAGCAGCAGCACAGCATCACCGGAGCGTAGGCAGTGTTGGCAGAGGAACCACATAGCAGCAACAGTCGTGGTATCTCTCTCTTGGGTTCCCCGAAGTTCTTTTCACTGACATTTTTTTTCCAGCAGCTCTGGAGTGGGACCAGTGCCATCCTCATGGCAGCTTTCCTTCCTTCCCCTTGCTCCACAGTCCAGCAGCTGGCTTAGAGCAGCATAGTTTGTTGTTTTTCTTGTGGTTATTATCATCAGGTTATTGCTTGTAACTGGTTTATGCTTAGAGTGGTTTCTATGTTTTATTCCCCATAGTTTATAAACTGTTTTTGTTGTCGTCTTTCTATTACATCTCTTGTTGCTCAGTAGCACCCCCTACTGTCCAGATCAGGACAACACCAAAGCCATCTAATGGGCTGTAAATATCAAAAGGACAGCTCATAGAGTCACAGAATATACCAAACTGGAATGGACCCATAAGGATCACCAAGAGTAAAGCTTCAGTCATCAGCCAGGAACCCCAAGTCCCTTTCCATGGCATTGCTTTCCTGCACAGGTTGTATCATTTTTCTTTCAGTTGTTTTACTTGTTGGAATTTTTTTGTCATTGCTTTGTTGCGGTTTTTTATCTCTGGTTCTCTTAGAATTCAATTGATCCTTTCTCATGCAGA
Organism: Neodrepanis coruscans; assembly: GCA_013400695.1. Taxonomy (NCBI): domain Eukaryota; kingdom Metazoa; phylum Chordata; class Aves; order Passeriformes; family Philepittidae; genus Neodrepanis; species Neodrepanis coruscans. The sequence goes on along the minus strand of VYZS01094640.1, from coordinate 18,305 downwards.
ATTTTCTCTATTTGCTATTTTTTTAATAACTTCTTTTTCTTTCATTTTACACTTCAGAACTTCCCCAAGCTGAGCACAGGTCTCTTCTTCAGTAGGGAATCATCTTCCTCCCTGTTGCATTCAGTTTTACCTGACCCAGAATGAGGTAAGCAAGATGTTGCTGTTTAAACCCAGATGGTAACTGTTTAGCTGCAGCTCTCTCCTCTCCTCTCCTCTCCTCTCCTTTCCTCTCCTCTCCTCCCTGTTGGGATGGGAAAAATAATCAGAGGAATAAAAGTAAGAAAACTTGTGGGTTAAGATAAATACAGTTTAACAGGTAAAGAAAAAGCTGCATGCACAAGCAAAGCAGAACAAGGAATTCATTAACCACTTCCCCTGGGCAAGATAGTGTTCTGCCATCTCCAGAAAAGCAGAGTCTCATCATATCTAATGGTTACTTGTGAAGACAAATGCCATGGGAGAGCATGGGAATTTGAAAATCTTTGACTTAAGGCAAGCACCACTTAGCAACAACAAAAGTATCAGTGTGTTATCAGTATTATTCTCATACTAAACCCCCAAAAAGGGCATTAACACAGCTACAGGAACAAAATTAATTCTATCTCACACAAAACCAGCACTCAGGATAAGGAAAACAGCAGAACATTTTCCACAGTCACAAACTTTTAACAAACCCCAGTAAGCTACAGAGATTATGTGAGCAAACAAATCAGACAGTTATGCCCTACATTACACTGAAGAGTAGGAAAGGCAAAGAGCTGGTACAGATGGAAGTAACACATGGAACAACTTCATTGAGGCAAGAAAGCCTGGGAGGAGAATTCATCAAGCCCGACAACAAACAAGAAGAAATCACTCATCAACTGCAAGTAACTAAAAAGTCCAGCTACAGAGCAATGGATCCTGACAATGAAGCCAGATCATGGTCAGACAAGAGGATATCAGCAACACAAGAATAACAAATGTCCCAAATGATCATCAAGCTGGTGGTCTTTTCTGTTTATGAGGTGAGAAACTTAATTTGTAAGCATAGTAGACATCAGAGAAGATATCATACCAACAGATATCAATAAGAAATCTGAATTGTTATTATTAATTGGAATGAAGGGAACAGCATTAGGAATTTCATATAAAAGAGACAAAGAATTGAGACAATCTCAAGCAATCCATTGTAAACACGAGTAAAAGTGGATAAAAAAAAATAAAAAAATGTGAAGGAGAAGAAAGATAACAAAGTGAGAGCATAGAGGAGTTTAAAATATCAGTTTACGCTTTCCCAACCAGGAAAGATACGGCGGTCACCAAGCAGAGACTGCTAAGCTGTTCACACATCACCTATAAGGGTGAGTGAGGGACTTATGCTTCATCAGCTGGCTGCTAATTGTTTGGACAGGTGTATCATTCACTGGATAGGAAACTGGCTGGATGGCCAAGTCCAGAGAGTGCTGGTGAATGGAGTTACATCCAGTTGGTGGCCAGTCACTAGTGGAGTTCCCCAGGACTCAGTATTGGGGCCAGTCCTGTTTAATATCTTTATTGATGATCTGTACAAGATGATTGATCTAGTGCACCCTCCGCCAGTTTGCAGATGACACCATGCTGGCAGGAATGTTGTTCTGCAGAGGAATCTGAATAGGCTGGATCAATGGGTTAAGGCCAATTGTATAAGGTTTAACAAGGCGAAGGACTGGGTTCTGCATTTTTATCACAACAACCCTATGTAATTCTACAGGCTTGGGGAAGAGTGTTTGTAAAGCTGTTTGGCCGAAAAGGATCTGGCTGCATTGGTCAACAGCCAGCTGGACATGAGCCAACGGTATGTCTAGATGGCCATGAATGGCATCTTCNAATAGAGCAGGCTGTAGGCCCTGCTCTCTCATCCAAAGCTGAGTTGTGCAAAGGGGCTTCTTGCCCTCCAAAAATCCTATAACTCTGAAAATTCCCAACATTGTGGTGCTAAATTTTGTCTGGAGAAGGACAACAAAGCTGGTGAAGGGTCTGGTGCAGCTGAGGGAGCTGGCTGTTTAGTCTAGAGATAAGGAGACTCAATGGAGACCTTATCACTCTCTACAGCTCACTGAAAGGAGGTTGTAGGCCAGCTGGGAGTCAGTCTCTTCTCCCAGGTAACAAGTGACAGAACAAGAGGAAATAGTTTCAAGTTGCGCCAGGGGAGGTTTAGATTAGATATTAGGGAAAAAAAATTGATGAAAGGGTTGTCAAACATTGGAATAGGCTGTCCAGAGAAGTGGTGGAATCCTCATCGCTGGAAGTATTTAGAAGGCACAAGGATGGAGCAACTAGTAATATGATTAATGGCAAACATGGTGGTGCTGGATTAATGGTCAGACTCAATGATTTTAGGATTCTTCTCCAAACTTCATGATTCTATAATTTTATGTTGGATTATTCTAGTGAGGAGACAGATCAGGACCAATTGAACAGCAGCTCACAGCAGCATGAATGTTAATTATTAAGATGACCAAGCCAAAGACTTTGTGGTAGTGGCAGAAGAAATAACAAGGCCATAAATTTTGGCTAGGGACATTCACGTTATAGAAGAGGAGAAGTTCTCCAGAAGGGTTGTTCAGCACTGTTACACATTGCATATCAAGGCATAAGGTGGAAATATCTGTCCTTGGATTTTTGCAGGATTTGCAAAAATAACCAAAACACAGGACTCAGTGGTGTTTGGGTCATTCCCCAGAATCTGAATTCTGGGCTGGACAACCTCCAGAGACTCCTTCCAGCCAAGACATCTATGAAACAATATTTTCATACATTGAAGAAATGAAATCTCTTGTACTTTAGTCTTCTGAGATGGATGACAGACCTATCCTCATGACACTGTGGGAACTAGTTATAGAAAATGATGTGTGACAATGGCTGCAATCTCCCTTAGGATTGGACAGGAAATGACGAAAGAAGGTTATCTGAGGTTGAGGACAAAATAGTAATTTTTAAAATAAGATACAGGATGTCTAAAGAAATAAGAATTTTCATTACTAAAATATGAGAGAGAGAGATAGATAGATATAGTTAGATGAGGTAGAAAAGAAAAAAAATAAACTAAAAATTAAATACCAGGGAAACCCACAAAAACCAAAACAATCAACCCTCAAGAAAAGAAAACAAAACCAAAGAACTCCCCTCNGCAACTAGTAATATGATTAATGGCAAACATGGTGGTGCTGGATTAATGGTCAGACTCAATGATTTTAGGATTCTTCTCCAAACTTCATGATTCTATAATTTTATGTTGGATTATTCTAGTGAGGAGACAGATCAGGACCAATTGAACAGCAGCTCACAGCAGCATGAATGTTAATTATTAAGATGACCAAGCCAAAGACTTTGTGGTAGTGGCAGAAGAAATAACAAGGCCATAAATTTTGGCTAGGGACATTCACGTTATAGAAGAGGAGAAGTTCTCCAGAAGGGTTGTTCAGCACTGTTACACATTGCATATCAAGGCATAAGGTGGAAATATCTGTCCTTGGATTTTTGCAGGATTTGCAAAAATAACCAAAACACAGGACTCAGTGGTGTTTGGGTCATTCCCCAGAATCTGAATTCTGGGCTGGACAACCTCCAGAGACTCCTTCCAGCCAAGACATCTATGAAACAATATTTTCATACATTGAAGAAATGAAATCTCTTGTACTTTAGTCTTCTGAGATGGATGACAGACCTATCCTCATGACACTGTGGGAACTAGTTATAGAAAATGATGTGTGACAATGGCTGAAATCTCCCTTAGGATTGGACAGGAAATGACGAAAGAAGGTTATCTGAGGTTGAGGACAAAATAGTAATTTTTAAAATAAGATACAGGATGTATAAAGAAATAAGAATTTTCATTACTAAAATATGAGAGAGAGAGATAGATAGATATAGTTAGATGAGGTAGAAAAGAAAAAAAATAAACTAAAAATTAAATACCAGGGAAACCCACAAAAACCAAAACAATCAACCCTCAAGAAAAGAAAACAAAACCAAAGAACTCCCCTCTTTTCTTTGTTCAAGTGTTCTGGGAGTGTGATGATATTGATGGAACAGCAGGGGGCACCGGCATCTACAGCGAGATAGTGAGAGCTGAAGCAACACTGTTCTAGTTGCTGAGGAGCACTGCAGGAAACACGGCTGCCATGGGAAGAGCGGGGAGGTTCTGGTTTTACCAGAGAATCGATCCAGATCACGGCGAGAGGATGGCAGGCCAAGGGCAGAGGTGGAGGCAGCAGCTGAAGAAACTGGAGATCACGTGGTCTAAACAAAGCAGTGGGCGCAGCAGCTCTGAGTGGCAAGCAGGCGTCTGCTCTCACCAGAGTTGGCAGCGAAAAGAGAGCAAGGCTGAGAGTTCAGCTGCTTAAATAGAGCTCTGGGGACTTGCTACAATTCTCCTTTTTCAGCACCCACATATTTTTTCTCAGCCTGCCCCATGGGGGTGTGGCCGTGCCTCACTGGACTTCTTACTGGTTACTCCAGCGCCTGTCCTGCCTCCTGGTCCCACCTCACTTCTACCTGAAAAACCCAGGAATATTCCTTTTGTTCATGCCATGTAGAAACCATGGCGCAGGGCCTTTCTACCATNCTTAATGATAGGGTGCCCCCCCCCCCTCTGCGCCAAGAGCAAAAAAAGCCCACACACACACACACACACACACACACACACCCCCGCATTGGCCCTCCAAGGAGAAAGAAAAAAGCAGCACAAACACCGAAAGTGAAAAAAATGGGAGGGGGAGGGAGAGAGGGAAGGAAAGGAGAGAGGAAAAAAAAACAACAAAAATCTTTTATTTGATCCGATTTGATAAATGCTTTGGAAACATATGCTAAGCTATCATGAAGGTGAAAAGAAGAGAGGTGTAAAACACACCATACAGCTATGTAAGGGGTAGAGGTGGTGGAATGTGTGGAAAGCATGGGTTGTGAGAAGAATTGTGGTAGATGTCCCTTGTATTGTTGGCAGAAGAGAGGGAATTGTCCAACTGATTTTATTCCTTAGCACTTTTGTTATTAAAATTGGCCATTATTTCTTATTTCTTTCCAAAGTTAGGTTCAGAGTCTATCTTTTTCCTTTATGTTTTTGCAGCTCAAACTATGTAGGGAATTTGATCTTTTATTTCCTCAATGGAGCTTCTTGACGCAAACAATAACCATAATTGTCATTTAGCATAATGATCACAGCCAGTAATTTCTAAATAATTAATAACATTTTGTTTCTTAGTTTTCATATTAAAGACAAGTGCAAATAGTGCATAATGTTTCTTTTTCTCCAAGGAAGAAACTCCTTGATAAGGGACTAGACAATAATGTGAGACATCATTCAATTTCATCCCTGAATATGAAAGGATGAAAAGAAGAAACCATACCAATGATGTAACTACTACACAGTGAAAAATAATGTACTTATTCTTACAATGGTAGCTTTTCTAGGGACTAGTTTTTCACCACATGCTTATATTAGGGAACACAAATAAAGTGATGTCCATATGACTGCTGATATGGGGAAAGACCACCTGTTCCACCACATGGTAATTCTGAAAAACATCACTCACAAATTTTGTTCTAATTTTATAGACAGCTTTTTAATATCATTGGAAGTGTTTGAGTTACAATACTTTATATGAATAGGGGTTTGCTCACAAGAGACAGCATCCCAAAAAAGCCTCCACCTAAAAGATTCAGGTTAGATTTATATGTTAGAACCAATAGGACTATATCCACACTGGTAAACTAAACAGAGCCTGGGGCTTTCTTTGACACTGAGGCCAACTGGCACGCCTTACTATTAAGCTCTCTTGCCATCAAAAACAAGCTAACAACATTCAAATTTCCAGTGCATGTCTTAGAATTATTTTCAAGCACACTAGTTGGAACAGAGTGATATTGTGCCAGAGACTGTAGGAGCTTTTTAACAACATGTATGATAATTTTTTCAGTGTCTGTGCCTGTGCTCTGACAGGGATCTACTATCATAAATGAAGTGCTCACAGGCATTTAATAACCAGACAAAAGTAGATTTTAGGTTATCTAACTTAAGCTCCTGTTCCCCCCATCCCCTTCTTCTTAAATATCTCTGTAACTGTTAGCATCTAAACTTGCCGTATGTCCATGTTGTTAAATCTCTGGAATTCCATACTGTAGGCACATAAAAAACAGTCCATCTCTCCTGCCTCCTTCCCACTGAAATGCAGAATTAAGAGATTTTTTTATGAAAGACAGAGGCTTCCCAAAAATCCACATTTTTCTAATAGGTCACTAAAAGATGTAGTTGTGTTACAACCTCTTTATCTTTAAAGGCTTGAGAAATGAACTGGATTTAGTTCTTACTTCAGATGTAGAGAATTCAAATCTACTTCATCTACTTCCCAAAAACTTTCCCTAGCTGCTGGGTTACAATTTTCTTGAAGAGAAAGACATTTTCTATGTCTTTCATTGAACATTGTGCTACTTTGCAGCAAGAAAAGCAAGATTTAAAAGACTGGAGTCATATCACAAGAGAAAACCCACAGGTTAATTAGGACTGGAAGTGCTGAGATCCCTCTCTGCTCCAGATATTGTTTAGATGGCGTATCTAATATAAAATGCATTTCATTACAGAGTTAAGATACACTAAATTTTGTAAAAGGTAAGACCATTTTAAATAAGCATCACTGCAGTTACATTCTGTGAGAACCAGAAGTGCTGGTTTGATCAGCTGTGTTCTGATCATCACTCCCTACAGAATAACAATTTCATAAGTGTGGTAGAGGCCAGTCTTATTTTCTTTCCCTCTCAGGAGAGCTATGAAAAGACAGCTGAAGTAAAAGTCACTAGGCAATGCTAATTTGAAAGATCCTGCATCGGTCAATCAGGCTTTATTCCATTGGTTGATGGCATTTTGTTGATGGCATTTTGTTGAGCTTTTATTACTTCTGGGGAAAAAAAATAAAAAGGTAGTGAATTTAGAGAGAGTATGTAACAGAGTAAAATGTCAGACAAGGCCAGGAACACTCTTTAGCACTGGTGTTAATCGATATGAAATGCCCCACATCCATACTGTTAATTTTTCCTGCCCTCCAAAATACTGTAGCTGCTTCCAAACTCCCTACTAGGAATACTTAGTGGGCTGTCTTAACTCCAATACTGTGGCCAAACACTGCCTGGAAGAGTAGTGCTTGACATGGGCCAAAGGACTGCTGAGGACAATTCTGGCTGTCCAGCTCTGTAAGTGATCAAAATTGAGTGGCAGAGAGGCCACTAAGTAAAAAATGTCTGTTCCATTAACACATAGCCATTGATTCATATTGTCCTCTCTTCCCTTCTTTTCCTAGCGAAATCTGAGCCAACATTGTTAAGAACTCACCCTGGCCCCACAAAGGGTTTCAAACGAGTGGAAATCCAATCCTACAGGTAGATGAATCAAACTTACTTAGCAGAGACTCCTACAAAGTTACAAAGGTCTCCTCATAAAATCCTCCTCATTCGAGAAGAACAGACATAATTTCCAGTTATTCAAAAGGCATTGTGAGGCATTATGTCTTAAAATCTACCTGAGGAAAATCGTAATGCTTTACCTAATTAGTTGTCCAATTTATGAAGTCCTAATTTGAAATTGGGAATACTGGAACATGAAATTTGTTACACAGGATATCATCTTATTGAGTGTGTTATGCTGTTATGCTACCCAGAGATCTAGAAGAAAGCAGCCTCAAAAAGCCCCCAGTAGACATTCTATGAGTCAGAAACAGAATTTTTCTAAACCTGCCACTGAAGTCTCTATGTCTGATACGATATCTTATCACACCAGCTCCACGAAAAAGGGCCATCAAAAATTTTACTTGTCTCCTCCTAGTCCAATTTCTATTCCCTTTTATTTAGAGAATTATTTGTAAGGTACGTTTTTCAAGACACAGGAAGAAGCATTCTGCAGAACCACCCAATGTAAAGTAATCCAGCACAAAACTTAGTAGAATATGGCCTATCAGTTTTAAGTTACCAAAAAAGAGATTAAGGAAGAGAAAAGAAAGAAAATTAATTAAAAAAAAATTAGGAAGAAGACATGAGAATAACAGAATTAAATAGTTACCACTGAAGAAGAGGAATGAACGAATGTGGAAGTCAGGTTATGATGGCAGGTCCAAAGAGGAAGGCAAAGACAGAGCTCATATGCTGCTGTATTTATGTATTCTGGCCACCGTGCCCACCCCTCCCAGTGGGGACAGCTGGCTCATCCCCTGCTCAGTGCCCTCCAAGCCAGACTGAGGTGACCTGCAGCCACTCAAAGGCTCCAGGGAGCGTGGTGTGGGCGAGCTACCAGGTAGGCCTTTGATTGACAGCCTTTGCCACATGGCATTCAGCAAGTTTGTGCCTTTCATATACAGAGGCTGCAGCTATATGCCTTTTGCGGGGCTGCAAGTTTGGCCCTCCCTGCATGGATCGACAGATCCTGCACACTATCCCCCTACATACACACTAGTTGGTTTGTTCCTACCCAAATTGTTACATAGTCTAGTAAGGTTGGAATCCAGTATCTCACACTAGCACAGCATTTTCTTCTTTACCTAAATAAGCTAACAAATCTTTTGCAGAACTTACCTTTATGACTATTCTGTCTGAATACCCACAAGCATACAGCAGCCAAAATTCCGCATACACACACATTCAGACAAAAGTCTGAAACAATGTATTTTTACCGAAACAAAAAATAATGCATAAATAAAATACTAATTTACACATATGTGAGTGTAGTCAATGTGTCTGTCCTTGAAGGAAAAGTTCTGTGTCCTTGAGGCTGTGTGAAGCTCAGGCTTCATGCTTCAGGTGACTCTGGAATGAGGCTTTCCCTTGTAGTTTGACATCAATAAGTGATAAATTATATTCTATTGTTCTCGATGCTAGTAACGTGCCAACCAATCATATAAACTGAAGGGTTGCATGAACAAGACCCTTTACCCAATAATCTTACTAGATTTGTCGTGTGAACACATCAGCAACATATAAAGGTGTGTGCTCTGAAAATAAAGTTGTTCCTGGCTTGCAACGTATCTGAAGCCTGTGTAAGTCTGCATCGCTAGCTGGGGACTGTGCCACCAAGTAGCTACGACACACATAAATTCCCACAGCGCTTTCCCCAAGATGCTTAGTTTAGTGTAAAGAGTCAGGTATTCAAAATTTATTGTTTCCATTTTTCCATATATTGACTCATCTTCACAATATTATATGTCATTGATGCTGTTATGCAGCCCTACAGGACAAATATATTTTATCTTGACTTGTCTTGCAGCTAGATTATTCTTCTGATAGCACAGTACGGTCCTATCATCTTCACATCTGACTATTCATTATTTCATTTAGCTACAATCTTCTATGCCCATCTTTCCCCAATAAAATTTCTTTTCTGACAACAAATTTGTCCACAACGGTCATTTTTCCTGTGCAAATACTGTTCATGCAGTTGGATGATGGCTACAATTAACCACTCCTTTATCATCCTTGATCTGTATACAGGTGCCACAATACTGACAGCTTCAGGATCTTCTGTATGCACTGAAGATTTTGTTATATGAATACTCCCTAAAATCTTAGGAACTTTATACAGATTCACCAAACTAGCAAATACCCCCCATTTCAATTCCTTTCTCATACTAGAACATATTTCTTTATTTCGACAAATGCTTTTCATCAGGACCATTAAACATGAATGAGAACACCTAAATAAAGGGACTCACATAAATTCCCTTTGTGAGTAACTCTTGTTCTGTTTCTGTTCTGAAGATTGGCCTTTATTTTTATAGATTAAAACACATGGTTGATAACAAAATGGAAAAATAAGTGGAAAATGAATGTGACCTGCCCATGGATGTAGGCAGTATTGTGTGATCCCTTAAAACTAAGATCTTCAATTTGGCCACGTTGGACATAGGACTTTCTGTGCTACAAATGCCCACAAGATATATAGGCCTTGTGTGTATGGTGCTAGTGACCGGAGAATCCTGGAAACAAAGAAAGATTATGTACAACTGTACAAGGGCAAAATGGGGAAACTTTAATAATGTCTCTATTAAAAAATCATCTGCTTTTATAGTGCAAAGATTCTTTTGGTTAATACAGCCAATAGATAAAAGGAAAGGTGGTCATGTGTTATGCAGAGCCAGTCCTTAGAGCACACCAGATCACAAGATGATGTTTACATACCTAAGACATTATATCATAGTCTGGACATACTGTAATACAGCCTATTATGACACACATGGACTCTGGTTTTAAAAGACTAAATGAAATTGTGTACCAAGTGAATCTTGTGTAATGATTTCAATAATGGTCAGTTTATACTGTTACTCCATTAGTCTGGTGACAAGCTAACAGCAAGCCACAGAAGTGCAGCACTATCATCCGTGCTGTTTCCCAGAAATTCTTACAGAGAAGGATCATGGGAATTGATGAAATCATGTAAGGCAAACATTTAAGTGAAAAAAGTGAGCTGCGTACAAATGACTGTATGCTTCATTATCCATACATTCAGAAACACAGAAGAAAGCAAGATGTGGATTGAGCTTTTATGTAGTGATGCAGGTACATTCACTTAGTGTTATAAAATCTGAAAAACAGCTGGATGATGATGATCCCAACTTTTCTTTGTATTTCTTATCAATTTTTCACACTGATCTGCCCACAATGAATAGAATTTCCAGTGTACCAAAGTAATTTGGCATCATATAAACAACCTTAATTGTTACTAATAACTAAAAGGATGGATTTTGGCCCTTGCAGTAGTTTATAATGAATGAAAAAGATACCTAAAACTCAGAATAACTCTTCAGTAATTTCTCAGTCAGGTAGAAGGTTAAGAATGTATATCAATCCCTTGCTCCATGATTCATTAATGTCTATTTAGAGCTCAGCATTTTCACCTAAGCATTTTCCTTTACCCTCACTGCTGATCAAAATTTAGAAGGTTTCAGAGGAACGAACTTTAGAAAAAGATAACAAAAGAAAACTTTAGCAAGGCTTCCCAACAGGAAATTACGTTTCACAGGTATGTGATTGTGTTTAGGTGTGTAGAAGAGAAGCGTAAAAGGGACTGGTAATGGTCCTAGAGGCACCTATGGTTGATGGACAGATAGTAAAGTAGAGGACATGTACTCATCAGCATCCAACAACCTAGAGGGAAAAGAGGTCTTTTGTCAGTAGTAGATCTAACACTTGACTTGGTGTATGGCTACACACAGTGCAATGATCACAGAACTGGGTGCAATCAAACTTTAATACCCTACAGCTGTGGAAACAGTAAATTGATACATTTGGCTCTTGTGGGATTAAGTAGCATTGCTATAACTGTTGTACGTCTAGTGGAGATCAGCAATAACAAAGCAATGGTGCTCAAGAGAATTACCAGCCTAACTAAGACAGTTTTTATTCTTCTCTCTTCTCTTCTCTTCTCTTCTCTTCTCTTCTCTTCTCTTCTCTTCTCTTCTCTTCTCTTCTCTTCTCTTCTCTTCTCTTCTCTTCTCTTCTNGCATCCTGGTTTGTGGATTTTGATGAACGTTTTGGAATAAAGCAAATTAATTTAATTCTAGGATACACAGTTGTACTTTTAGTTTCTACATAGAGTCATACAATATTCTGAGTGTGAAGACACCAACAAGGATCATCGAGTCCAACTGTTAAATGAACGGTCCCTTATAGGGATCAAACCCATGTCCTGGGCGTGTATTATTTACACAGTATTTCAACAAACTGAGCTAAAGATTCCCAGCAGTACACATGGGACAATTGACTACACTACAGATCTTGTTTCCGTCTGGCAACACCGTATGACTGAATAAGGCAAATAAACTGAACACAAGATTATTTCTGGATTTCTGATTTCACTTGGGATATTAGAGTACAAGTATCCTATAGTTTAAGTTTTTCAGGTGCTGAGCAAGCTCTTGTCACCATAAACTGTGAATGTTTGACAGGCCAGCATGTGGACAAAGTAAGAAAGGGGCAAGAAGTTTGTAATTTGTATTAAGTTTCCAGAAATATGGATTCTGGGAAAAGGTTTATTTCATTAATATTTCTGAAATATGTAATTTAATTCACCGCTGTGGGGAAAAAAAAAAAAAAAAAAAGAAAGTTATTTGAAAACTAAATACTTCTTGGAGTCAAAAAAGATGGCTAATTTCCTCATTTTTCATCAGTAGTTAACAAAAGTTACCTAAAAGTTTTCCTAAAATAAAAATTACAGGCAAGTCATTGAGAAGAAGGCAGGAAGAAAGGAGTGTGTGTGTGTATGTGTGTGTTTGCGCGCGCATACATGCGCATAGGTGAGTTATGCTTAAAATATCAGCTTTTGATTTTAGAAATTGGGTTTGGAAGAACACTTAATGATTACTGATTTTTTGGTATGATTTAAGATCTATAAAAATATATTAGTCAAGTATATCTGATACATGTATTATAGAATAATTTCATAGTCCTTGAGACATAACAGACAATCAAAATTAGATTCTAAGTCTAATAAATACTTCTGCCCTCCTTCTTCTAAATGCCCTCCTTCCTTTCTGATTTTATTTTCAATTTGACAGCTTGTGATGGTTCATGGAATATGTCAGTGACTGGAAAATACAGTGGCATTGAAAGTGGATATTTATATTTTTGACCATTTTCATAGATTATTCTCCAAAGTAATCAATTAAAAAAATTCTAAAAAATAGCCACATTTGCTTTACATTACCAATAAATGTGATATTTTGTGACAACATAAATACAGGGAAAAGACACATGCTTGTGTGTATGCACAGATTCTGAATCACACTGAACTTGGGTTTTAACTGCTTAAGTCAGTGTGCTCCTTTTTTCCACTTTCAATCTATATTTCCATGAACTTGCTCAGATTAGTAACACGATTAATTGCATTTTCAGAATTATCAGGCATTCTAAAAGTGACACAACTCTGTCAAAATTTATGCATTTTATAGGAGATCCTTTAGAAAACTCTTACATGGGTACATTTTCTCAAGCACCTGGCAGAGTTAGTGGAAGAAACTACGGGATATACTACGTAGAATATGAAGAACACTGAAATTGTGTGGCCTGAGCCATGCTTCTTAGGATTTTTTAATCTTTGGATTAGTCATTCAATTCCTGATCCTCTATTTCCAGAATAATTTTTTTTTTCTAAAAGCTGCAGAGTACTTTTTGAGTTACTTTATGAAATTACACCAAGGAAGGTAGGTATGTTTTAACATTGCCCATGTTGCAACAAGAGAACAAACCAGCAGGGAAAGTCAAAGCTTCTGTGTTCTCTGATGTCTTTGAACGGATGGTTTTCTGGAAGCCAAACATAAGCTACTGGCTTCATTTGGAACAAATAAGTAGTATTAATAGCCTTTTAATATGCAGGTGAATATAAAATGTGCAAACTGTGAATCCTAAGGGTAAATGAATATATCTAAGCAGTTCAAGAAAAAATGACAAAGGAAAAAATGTTTACTTCCCAGAGGTTTAAATCAATTGCACAAAAAAGATGAAAAATCTGGAAAGAGAAGCAAAAAGTTAAGGATATGTTTTATATCATAACAGCAAATAAAATGCAGAAGTAGTTATACATTGGAAGTGGAAAGGAAAATGTTCTTTAAAGTCAATTCAAAACAACACAAAAAATAACACCAATTTTAATGTCATTTACGTTGGGTACATAATGTGCAGGTACAGTGAGAATAGAAAGAGAACTAAAAAGAAAATAATTTTCCCTTTGACTAGAATTATATTTTCTAGAGTATGTAACTCTACCCTATCTAGTTTATAAAATACTTTTTTTAGTTCCCTCAAGCCATGATTTCTTCATTATATTCTACTTTACTTAGTTATAATTTTCATAGTATATCCCTAGCTGATCTGATGCGATTTGAAAAAATTTGGAAAATGCCACTCTTTGACTTACTGCCAGTTTTTAATACCTATAAAATGGAATTGCTTAAAAGAGAATTAGACCGTTGTATATACTGAAAATGTTGTCAATGTCTGAGTTTATAGAACATTTTCCTTTCCACTTCCAATGTAT
>VYZS01094636.1:20977-35591 GCA_013400695.1 Neodrepanis coruscans | reverse complement strand
GGCCCCCCCAAAGCCCGGGGCTGCCCCGCGAAGGAAAACCCGTTCCCCGGGCGCGGGTAGGGCCGGTGCTCCTGCGCGGCTCCCCGCCACGGCTCTGGCAGCCCGGCGATCCCGTTATTTTCCCCCCGGCTCCCCTCGGCCGCCGCCCCGGGCCCCCCCACGCTCCCTCCTCCAGGCTCCGCGTCCCTCCTGCCCCACGGAAAACACACACAGTCCCCGGCACCCGCCCCGATTACCCGGCCCATTCAAACAAACAAACAGAAACCCACCCCTTCGCAAAGCCAACCCGACGGTAAACTTTCTAATGACTTCTTCTTTCAAGTGCTTAAAAGGCAAGGAACACCCGGGGCGGGAGGGGGGGTGAGGGGTGGGAAGAGAAAGAGGGGGACATCCATCTCCCGGCCGAGGTGGGAACGGAGCCGGAGCTGCCGCCGCTCGAGGTCAGTCCGTCCGTCCGTCCTGCCGGACGATGGGACAGGGACGCGAGCCGGTGTGTGGTGGGTGTGTTTGCAGGAACCGGGAGGGAGGGGACGGGGGGAGTTAAAGCAACAGCATAGTTAATATTTCCACATCAGGAAGTTACTGTAATAGCCCAGGGGGCAAAAGACTTAACTTAATCTCCTAAATAGTGAGGAACCCATGGCGTCTCTGTTATAGGTTGGAGTTCCCACGTGGTTTTAACTCCTGTATAAAAGTTTCAGTAGAAAGTGCCACAATGTCGTGATTTTGCAGGGGGGAAAAATTAGGAGGAGGAGATCAGAGGAAGATAAACGAGGAGCAAGCAGCTTCCCCGAGACCTTTCACTGCGGATCCGAGAGGGAACATCAGACGCGTTAAAAAAGAAAAAAACACACCAAAACCAAAACCCAAACCAAACAAAAAAACCCAAACAAAACAAAACACAGCGTTCAAGCCAGCACAAGGCGAGCGAAAGATCAAAAAGACGCAGAAAGAGAGACAGATTAACTGGAACAGCAGCAGCAGCAACAACAACAAAAATTACACTTAAAATAATAATAACAATAATAATAATAAAACCCAAACCACCAACAAGGGAGATATTGTTTAAAAAGAGCGAGCGAGGGAGCGAGCCGAAGAGCTGGTCTGACCGAGTGGATCCGTGCAGCTTCTCCTGGGATCGCCGAGATCGCGCCGCTTCCCCGCTCCACGCCGCGCAGCGTGTGGTGCCCTGCCTGCGGCGGGGGTCCTCGGGCGCCGCCGCCGCATCCGAGCCGGACTCCGGACCCTCCGCGCTGCTTTGAAAATAAAAGCATCTCGCTAATAATAAGCGGGGCGGTGGGGGGAGAAGACTCGCAACAGTGGAGCTGCCAGCCGCGCACCCCCTCCCCGCCGCCCCCGGCTCTCTCCCCAGTTATGCTCCGGGTCAACTTTGATGGCACGTTGAGAAGCAGCGGACGCTGAAGGGGGACAACCGAGCGGAGCGGAGCCGACCTGCTCAGAGACCTGCACCCACGGATTGTCTTGCGGGGGCGGAGTGGGCGGGGGGGTACAAGTGGCATTTCTCCCCCCCCTCTTCCAGGCTATAAATTGGATTGTATATAAATCTGCTTCGTTTATCTCTCTGACCCCCCTCAATGACGCTGGACTAGAGAGCTTCTCTCCGCGGCCCGCCCGGACCTGCCGAAGCGAGCGATGGACCACGAGCGAATGCACCCAGGGATGCCCCTCTGAAGCGACGCGGGGTACCGGGGCAGCGCGGCGCCGCCTCTCCCCTGCTCCCCGGATCCCCTCGCACCTCCGGCTCGCTCCCCGCTCNTGCTGGCCGCGCTGCTGGCCTGCGGGCTGCTCCTGCTGGGCGCCGCGGCCACCCCGACCCCGCCGGCCCCCGCCGGCGGCTCCCCGCAGGACACATGCACCTCCTGCGGCTTCCGGCGGCCCGAGGAGCCGGGCAAGGTGGACGGGGATTTCCTGGAGGCAGTGAAGAGGCACATCCTGAGCCGGCTGCAGATGCGGGACCGGCCCAACATCACGCACGCAGTGCCCAAGGCGGCCATGGTCACGGCGCTGCGCAAGCTGCACGCCGGCAAGGTGCGGGAGGACGGCCGCGTGGAGATCCCCAGCCTGGACGGGCAGGCGAGCGCCGGGCCCCCGGCCCACGACCCCGTCTCCGAGATCATCAGCTTCGCCGAGACAGGTGGGCGCCGCCCGGCCGCGCGCCCCCGCCGCCCGCTCCCCCCTGCACGACCCGCCGCGCTCCCCGCCTGTCCTGCCTCGCCCCGTCTGTCAATCCCCCTATTCGACCCCTGTCAGTCCCCCTGCTTGACCCCTGTCAGTCCTCCCGCTCGTTCTGCCTGCTTTCCTTCCCACCTTCTCTTTCTGCCTGTGTGACCCCCGGTAGTGCCCCGACCGCCCTTGCCTGGCCCCTTGCGCACCCTGCCAGTCCTCCTGCCTGCTACAGGCACCTGGCTGCCGAGCTCATCCGCTTGCCTTCCGCCTCATCCGCTCTCACCTCTGCCCCGCACCATCCCGCCCTGGCCCTGCCCGTGCCTTCCGGTCCTCCCTTGTTGTGCCCCTGTGGCTGGGATTCTCCCCGGGTTGTGCTCTGCAACTCTCTTTGCTTTTCCCCCCATCCCTCCGCAGCCTCCGTGCCCCCGGCTCCCCTCCGCCAGTCATTTATCTGCACTGGGGCTTTTCTCCGTCCCTCTGTCCCACTGTCCCTCCTCCACCTGTCCCACTCCATCTCTTCCATCCCTTGCCTCGTCTGTGTGCCCTACGTGTTCATCTGGTTCACTGCCCGCATCTGTCTGTTGAGGCTTGCATTCGCCCGTCCTCCCTTCACATTTGTTTCCCATTCATTTAGCTTTTATTTGTAGTGTTGGCCTTGTCCGTTAGTCCACTGTGTGCAGTGTCCTACAAAGTGTGTCTGTCTCCTCTCTGTCTGTCAGTCCGTTTACTAGCTGTGCCCTTCATCTCCCTAGTACCAGCCATCTCAGTCCTGTCCAGCCATTGCAGTTATGTGTCACTGAATCCCTTCAGTGTAGCTTTCCAGTAGTTTAACCACTGTCCCTGTGAACTTTGCACATCTGGCTGTAACACCATCACTCTGCAATTTACCTCTCTTCTGACTATCTGCCCATCTTTCCTTTCCTTCATCGCTCTATCACTCAGTTCATTTTTCTCTCTCTATCTTCCTGTGGCATCTATATATCATTTGTCCACAAAATAAATCTCTTTCTATCCTATGTGCTGCCCACTCATCTTCTTTATCTACCCTCCCACTTACCAAAGGCATATACATTTACAGTATCTATGGGATCTGTTGCATTATACATATGCTTGTTATATTCACATACAAAATTTATGAGCGCACACAATCTCACACAACACAAGTGATGTGGATCGGTGCAGCAACACCGCACTGTTCTTTTTCTGTCACTGTCACCACAGTTTATGAAGAAGTTGTGTATTTACTAACATGTGAAAGGCTTTCTTAGCGTACATTTAAGGGTTTATTATTTTTTAATAGGCTGTTGTTGGGAGATCTGGGATGGGCTTGTACTTCCATTTCATATTCAGTCAATCGCTATCTTTTGTAACACTTCCGAAATTGACTTTATGTAAAACGAAGACAAACACAGTGACAATTTTTGTCACTGAACTATTACAAGGTACTGAATGGGCTCTGGAGGCACATTTGAAAGGCATCTAGGGTAACAAATGAAGACACTGACTACGCAAAAAAATCCCATTCAGAGATCGACAAAAATACTAAAGATTCTTAGGAAGAGAAAAGGAAGAATGATCTGCATTTGACTGTGTACAAAAGGAAGCAAAACATATAAGGGCAGATGAGAAAATGCCTTTCCAGCAATTATTTTAAATAGTGATTGAGATGGCTTGACTGAGGGACTAGAATTACAGTCTCCGCCATAAAGGCCAGCTTGCACATTTATCACCTACGCCAAATTTAGTTAGAACTTATAGTACAAAATTGCAGGAGGGCCACTGGTATTTCTGAAATATTTCATGCAGCAGGCTCTTCTGTTTACAAATAAGGGGTTATGTCAGACATTTGGTGACATTTGGTTTTCTGTGACAATTTCTCTCCTTTAATTCTGGTGTTACTGAAAAATGAATTGCGAACAGCCAATAACAGCGTTACAGCAGGAACAACCGCTTCATTGCCTCTCCTCATATGGGAGTTTATCGTTTCAGGGAGAAAAGGCAGAGATTGAAATGATTAATAATAGCGGATATTTTACCAGACTTAAGTGGAGGTTAGCTTGATATGTTGGACAAGCCGGCAAATTACTGAAGTATTTTCCCTTCTGTCTCATGAATACTTTGCTTTAAACCGCAATGAGAATATGTGCAAATTGAACAAAATCCCTGGTTTGGCATTGGCGTTTCAGTGGTTATTGAAAGAGCTCTCCCTGTGAGAATTGGCAGGTAGCTGAAAGTTAAAACTATTCTTAATCTGACAAGATAGGAGAGTCCTAGTGCTGGGTTTTTTTCAAGGTGCTGCTGTAGTATCTTTAAAGCTGGCTAGCTGGAAAAAAAACATATTCTGGAGAGCTGTTACTGATGTCTGTGGACCTGACACATCCGACTACAGCGTGATGTTGTAGGTTGCTGTGGGAAGTCGCCTTTTCAATTAATTTTGACTGTAAATAGGGGATATCTGATGCAGTGCATGCCTTCTGGCTGGCACAGCCCCGTTGCTGTTTGTTCAATCTTCTGTGCTCTAGTGTTATCCTTGAATCCATAAAGGCACACAAGCTAACATTTCCTTTTTGACTTAATCTTGTTGGTCTCTCCTTATCTTGCAGACGATCTGGCCTCATCTAGAGTCCGCCTCTATTTCTTCATCTCGAATGAAGGGAACCAGAACTTGTTTGTCGTTCAAGCCAGCCTGTGGCTTTACTTGAAGCTGCTTCCATATGTCTTAGAGAAAGGCAGCAGGCGAAAAGTAAGAGTCAAAGTCTATTTCCAAGACCCGGACACTAGCAACAAGTGGAATGTGGTTGAAAAGAAAGTTGATCTCAAAAGAAGTGGTTGGCACACTTTTCCCATGACAGAGGCAATCCAGGCTCTGTTTGAGAGAGGAGAAAGGAGACTGAACTTGGATGTTCAATGTGAGGGCTGTGAAGAGTATTCAGTGCTGCCAATTTATGTGGACCCCGGGGAGGAATCCCACCGGCCTTTTTTAGTGGTGCAAGCCCGCCTCGCCGATAACAAACACAGGATCCGGAAAAGAGGCCTGGAGTGCGATGGCAGGACCAATCTATGTTGCAGGCAACAGTTTTACATTGACTTTAGACTCATTGGGTGGAATGACTGGATCATAGCACCATCAGGTTACTATGGGAATTACTGTGAAGGGAGCTGCCCGGCCTACTTGGCTGGTGTCCCGGGGTCGGCTTCCTCCTTTCACACCGCTGTCGTGAATCAGTACCGAATGCGGGGGCTGAACCCGGGCACCGTGAACTCCTGTTGCATTCCAACCAAACTTAGCACAATGTCAATGCTGTACTTTGATGATGAATACAACATTGTGAAAAGGGACGTTCCCAATATGATTGTGGAAGAATGTGGTTGTGCTTGATTTAAGGTGTGTTTTGGGGGGGGAGAGAGAGAGAGAGAGAGAGAGAGAGAGAGAAACATTCCCATACAAGATGGTGTTGGAGGAAGTTTCACTGTGTATCCAGGCATCAGTGTTGGAAAGTCACTGTGGAAAAGTTTGACAAAAAAAAANAAAAAAAAAAAGAAAAAAAGAAAAAATAATCATTTCACTTTGGTGTCAGGACAGTGGCAGTTTGTGGATCATGGACACTTATATATTCTACCACTTATAAGTTAATGCTATGAAATATCTTAAACACACAAACACACATACACACATGAAATGTGGGCACGCACACAAACACGCGCTCATACACACAGGAACAGACACACACAGACACACACAGGAGGCAGCTCGGAAAAGGGACATGAGCACAGAAAGTCAGTGACCAGTGACGATGGACCTAAATGCCTGCCAGAGTACGAGTGAATGGCTGAGCAGCTGTTTCCCCACCTGCCGGCAAAGCCAGACCGAAATGAGCTCCCTTTGCTCAGGCAAAAGCACGGACTGTGAGAACACAACGTATTCTTGCACGCAGGTGTCGAAATGACCAAACCTAGAAAATTTTTTTAAAAAAGAAAAAAAAAGAAAAAAGTCGACTGTCACCTCATAGGTCTAACAGGAAGCTGCAGGACACCTGCCTTGGGAGGCGATCACTTCCTCTTAACTTAAATTTATCTAAACATAAAAATCACAGATGCCCACATCTTCTTACAAAACTTCCAGCAAGGAATTGTGTGGTTCCATCGGAGAGAGAAAAGGGACAGATGCATAAGCAACTGCTGTATTTCTAACACCTGGCCGTTGAGAAGTCATAGGCTGGGCTGGTGTGATCCAATGCTTTCACTGCCCACTAGTAACCCATGGCTGGCTACACCTGCAGTGTCTTGGAAAAGGGAATCGATACTGTATCTGGACTGTGTTGACTGTTGGCATCTCTCACTGTTTGAAGAACAAAAAGTCAAAGTTGCAATCTGTGTTCTTCAATAGGGGACTCAGCAAGGCCATGTCACATGGGGGATGAGAAAACAAGCAATTGCCACCACGGTAAACCAATGAACCCTAAAGACAAGTGACAGCGACAGAGTGGAGACGTTCTGAGAAATGCAGTGCGTTTAATAACAGGCAAGGAACATTTTTACAAGTCTTAGAAAGGAGGAGAGAGGAGAGTGCTTTCAATTTCCTTACCAGGAGGTGTCAAGGATGGCCATAAAGATCAGAAAATAATGATACAGCATAGCACTTGCAAACTGCTTGAATGCACGTATAATAGCACTTGCAAATTTCAATGCCTTGAAAAGTGGTACTTGATAGTGCACTTATCTTTGCTCACTATCTAGGTAAACAGGTGCCGCATGAGCTATGCAATTTAAAGTGTTGACCCATACTAGACAAAACTGGACTTATGATATGACTTTTTTATATTTTTTTATACTTGAAATTAAATCTTTTGCTTCTTTTTTAAAGCGAATGATTGCTTTTAATGTTTGCACTGATTTAGTTGCATGATTAGTCAAAAAACTGCCATTTGAAAAAAATGTTATTTTTATAGCAGCAAAAAATGAATACAGTTAAATGTATTATACATAAATTTTGGAACCAAAGAGGCCAACATATTAGTTATAATTTTTATGAGATGGCAAAGCCATCATATATCATGTAGTCATACTGAGCAATCCCTCACAAGGCCTACCAATTGTTTCAGGGTACAAAATGGATTCTGTTTGTTCTATTCAGTGTCTTTTCTATACCATACGCACATGGAATGTAGAGTGAAAAAAAAGTGACTATTGTAGAATACATTACAATATGTGCATCCTTTAAATCCAATTTTTATGTTTATTTAATAAAGTTCCTTTTAGGTTCTGTTCCATAATAATTTAAACCAAACAATTTTCACTTAGATTTGCTGTTGAAGTATTTTACATTTGTGTACAGTTTAAATAAATAAAGAGGATTGAAAACTGGATGTGCTTTTTTTTTTTTTTTTCTTTTTTCAGTGTGTAACATCTGGAGGAACTTGCTTACTTTCAGGACTGAATAGGCTGCAGACGGTGAACTGTCGCATTAGACCGTAGTCGTATTAGTCATTGCAGAAAGCCTTGTCTGAGAGCTCAGCTGCGATCCTAAAAATGTTACACTCTAGTTTTATTGCTGTCTATACTTGTAAGCATCTGCTTCTTTCTATCTGCAACAGTGCAGGGGCTCTGGGTGCAGGAACAGCACTGTTCCGCATACCTGCAGGTCGTTTACAGCAAGTTCCTGGTTCACCTGCTGTGTAAGAATGTAACTTCTTCTCTGGGTCACTCCCTGACTGGTTAGAAGAAGTAAAAAAGATAAGGTGGAAAGCACTTCCAGGAATGAAAACTCAATACTAACTTTGATTAACTTTTTTTTTTTAGAATTAGCTGGCCCCAAAGAGAGGATTTTTAGTTTGGGTTTGTTTTGTTTGTTCTTTTGTTTTGTTTTGTTTTTAGTAAAATATGTCCTTTTTACTAATAAACCCCCCAAATGTTGACAAATTCTCATGGAAATTCCTGTCAGCTGCAAATATATCCGGATATTGATTTAATTGATCTTCACAGATAAATTCTTCATCCTGGACACTTGAGCAAATGCCAGCTGAAGGTGACAGAAGGACCTCTGTTGACTTAGCAAATGTTAGATCTGACCCTGAGACCCAAGAAGTGTTGAAGAAGCAAGATCATGCAGCTAATGATGGGTTCTAGTTACAATTCACATTCAGGTGTACCTCTGCCCAGTGCTTCCCAGTCAGGCACTGGGTTTAAACAGAAGACCTTGAAGAGCAATTTGCTGTGACTGTGTCAACAACCTACTTCTCAGAACTTCGTCCTCCAGATCAAATTTTTTGAATATTTCATAGCTTTCTCACCCTCTTGAGCTGTGTATTGACTGTTAAAGCAACAAGTCATTTTTTCTTCTCCATCTTTATCAATCTTCTCCCTGGTCTTTGTTGCCCGGGTCAACCATACTACTGATGAGTACCAATAAATTCCCCTTGAAATCAGTGGCAAATACCCATTCTTTCAGTCTGAAGGCATGTTTGACCTAATATGACACCATCATTATGAGTAAGTCTGGAATGCACTTTAAAAATAGGATACATTAAGAAATCTGGCCCACTGAAATGCAGGGCCCTGGAGGCTGAGTGTGGTTAGGTTTCATTTTTAGTTGAAAGTGTTTGGTTTCTAGGGTCAAAGCCAAGCCCTTGACTGGACATTGGGACTCCTATGCTCTTCCAGGAGGAGAGGAGAGTATCTTGGTGTGGGATTTGGACCTGCAGGGATCAGGGAACTGCTGGCAGCTGGCATGCCTTGAGCTTGGGCTGGCCAGGAGTGAGGGGCAGGAATGGGCTGTGTTCTGCATCCCAAAGCAAACCCGCAAGCAACCTTGGGATCCCAAACTTTTACAGAAGCCATCAAAGAACAGCCTTTTTCTTGGTTAAAGTCTTTCACAGCTTTCTCCCCCTGCTCCTACCTTCTCTGCTCCCACATTTTTAGCTACAATCGTGATGTTTATGTGGCAGAAACAGAAACACAAAGAGAGCATGAATGTCAGTATGGTGTGAGGGGCATCATCAGGGAGTAGTCCAGGTTCCCAGGTCCTTTTATTTTCTGTGAAAGATTCTCTAGAACTTGATTTAAACTGAACATACTTCGAGTTTTCTGCAGCATGAAGTCACTCAGTACTCTGGACTTTTCTGCAGACACTGAGGTGTTCTTGAGTCCTGGCGCTGACAGCAACCTGTCACACAGATTTCTATGGCTAAATTGAAATAAAATCAAAATGCTTTTAATGTTGTGGGACTAACTTGAGACAGTCTGGGCTTGATTTCTTAGAGATGTGACAAAGCTACTGCTCTTGCCATCTTTTTACAGGGGAGTGCAGGAATTCTGCTTTTTGCAGCTTCCCCCTCCTGCATTTTTGAAATCAGGCAAGATGAAAAACGAGGTGTCCAAGCTTGATGGCTGCTTTTCAATAATTTTTGGGTTTACTTTCCCATCTGTCATTCCCGTTCTTATAAAACTGAGCATTCAGTTTCATTGCCTTATGCGAGGTTAGTTACAGTACCTCGAAAAACAGCTGGGTCAGGTCAATACCCTGCCCCCCAAGGGTCACTAGGTGAGTCCCTCTCATCTCTGGTAGGCTTTGAACTTGATTCTGTAAATGCTAAATTAGTGTCTTCTATCATGCAACAGATTCAATCTCTCGATCTGGAAAATCTTCATCCTTTCAAATATTCTAACACAGGCAAAACCCTGGTCCTGATGCCTGGACCTCCCACCGGTGTTAATGAGGATGGTGTGAACAGAGTGACTGTCACGATGTGGTGCAACAGAGCACTTGTTGGATTAACTCTGCATACATCACGTATTTCCACACATAATAGACACCTGTTCCAAAATTGCCAGTTCTCACCTTCTTTGCTTTGTTACTTGTGTGAGATGAAGTCAGCAGCTGAAATTAATTGCTGCACTCGCCCTGCCACTGGAGAAGAGGGAAACCCCTCACCTTACAATCCTTTATAAGGATAATTTTTTTGTGGAATAGTTTCTACTGTGAAGGGTAGTAGGACATTTTACAAAATGGCTCAGAAATACGAATTTCTGTTTAAGAGGAGAGTCTGTTTCAGTTAATGCTGATGTCAATCTGCAGTAGCTCCCCTCAAGCCTGCAGATGTAATTCAGGCTAGCACCAATATAACTAAAGACACACCTGAATCTGATTTTCTGGAATTTCTGATTGGGCCCAGCTCATTCTCAATTCTCAGTATTTCTTAAAAAAAAAAAAAGTCTTTTTTTTCCCCTTAGAATCAACAGCTAAAAGATTTAGCAAAACCCACATATTCTGGATGACAAATCAGAACAAGAGTAGAAGATACCTAACCTTGTCATGAACACAGGGAGAATCTCCCTGGAATTTGACCAAGAATTAGCAATCCCCGTCAGTACAAAATACCCCAGTAGCTTTCATTTGCTTGCCCAGTCAGTACCCCTGAACCAAAAGCTGGATTTACATGCCTGCTTGTAGCAGTAGGGGCCAATTTTATTTGTGTAACTTCATTGATTTCAAGGGAATTATTTCTGATTTGTACTAGAATAAGTGGGAGCAGATTTAGGTTCTTTAATGTTCTTCCAGTTTAGCTCTTGGAATAACTTATATTTCATTACTATGTGTTTATGTAATTAGTGCAATTATATCAAATTATATAATTGGTACAATTACTTGGACTCATGTAACCACTGCATATAACATTCCATGCTGTAAAATCTTTTACTCTGAAAAAATAAAAAAAAAAAGAGGCAGTCAATATTACATGGGAATCTTAATTTGTTTTTAAATTCCAGTATCAAATTTAGGGCCTGACCACATGCAAGAAACTTCTGGTTCACATCAGTGAAACTTCTCTAAGCAAGCAGCTTGCAGCCTTCATCATAGATACTGGGTTTTTAATCTGATTTGGCCAATTCTATTCAACAGAGGCCCTCCTGGAATGTGTACAGCTCTAAGCAGTCTTCCTTGTACAAAGCAGATATGTCAAGTTTTTACACAGATGCCATATAACCTGAGAGGTCTCTGAAGCCATCGGAGATGTGAGATAGGCATTGTTGTGAAAGCTTGGAAAAAGAGAGGTTCTGCTGAATCTGTTGTGGGCAAAGCAAAGGTGGTGCTCCTGCCTCCCTACTCTGCTCTTATGAGACCCCATCTGGAGTGCTGCATCCAGCTCTGGGGCCCTGGCACAAGAAGGAAGTGGACCTTTTGGAGAGGGTTCAGAGGAGGGCCATGAAAATGAGCAAAGGGCTAGAGCATCTTTCCTCTGAAGGCAGGCTGAGAAAGTTGAGGCTGTTCAGGCTGGAGAAGAAAAGGTTTACAGTACCTAAAAGGGCCTACAAGAGAGCTGGAGAGGGACTATTTACAAGGGCTTGTAGTGATAGCCAAGGAGTGATAGCTTTAAATTGAAGGAAGGTAGGTTTAGATTAGCTATAAGGCAGAAATCATTTACTGTGAGGGTGGTGAGGTGCTGGAACAGATTACCCAGAGAAGTTGTGGATGCTCCATACCTATGGAGCTAGGTTGGATAGGGCTTTGAGCAGCCTAGTCTAGGGGAAGATATCACTACCCATGACAGGGTATTTGGAACTAAATGATCTTTAAGGTCTCTTCCAACCCAAACCATTCTATGAGTCTGTGAAAGTCAAAGTAAGCACATCCAGCAAAACAGAAAAATGGGAAAGAGGGAAACCCAAGAGATATGATGATTTCCCTAGGTCAGACACCACCATTAAGAAAGACCCTGGATGTGAGCTGTAGTTGCTAACTACCTGATGGACCTCTCCTCATGGAAGGATCAGCCCTCCCAGGTGCTGAGCATTTGGAGTTCTACCCTGTCTCAAATGCAATCATTGAACCCAGCTGCACAGTGCACAGACCCCAGGTGAGGCACTGCTCTATCTGACAACAGCTCTTTAGACCTGCTTTCAGACAGAGGTCACCTCTCAGCGTGCACTCCCTGCAGTCTGGCCTTTGAAATCAGGCTGGGAGAGGCAGCTGCAACCTACTACAGCACAGCCATTTTAGGGCTGCAGCTCGTGCTGCCTCACTGCCTTCCTCCAGCTGGTAAGTGTGCTCAGTGCCTGTTATTTTTATCTTGAGCTTTTGCTTTGTTTTTGAGGATAATTACACATTATTGCTGCAATATGTTATAATAAGTGCTATGAAGATGACTGTTGTATCCAAGGGGAAAGAAGATGTGGCTGGGGAGCAAACTTAAACCTGTGTGTCAGCAAAACAAACACACCGTGTTTGGGCTGTGTCAGTCAAGTGGTACTAAAGTAGCATTTAGGTTTTGCCCAAGTAGAGGCTGTTGGGCTGATCTTGTCGCTCTTTGCTTTGTTGGATGGAGCAGCTTGTGTCTGTTTCCATAGGAGAGTTTGTGAGAAGCTGTGGAAGAGCTGCAGTGGCTCTGCTTTCTTGTTGCTGGAGCTCAGCTCCTCACTTGGTGATGGGGTAGCCAGTCTTGGGCAGTGCAGCAGGAGAGAGGTAGGACAGTTGGAATATGAAGGCAGTATCTATGTGAGGCTGAAAGGTTATAAATACTACTGAATCTTGCTCCTGTGAGCCAAAGCAGACTAGACTCCTGGACTTTTGGATGCCTGTGTCCCATCTCCTCTTCGCTATATTCTCTGTAATCACATCTGGCCTGTTTTTGGGTCAGGTTTTGGAACTGATCTGCAGTTGCGGGACTCCAAGGTTAAAAAAAATAATTCAGGACCTTGTAAATTAAGGCTTTGGGCTCTTGTGAAAGGAAACAAACAATGCTTATCTATCTTAATGAGAGTCATGTATGTGTATTTTGTATCCAGTGATATGAATTATCTTTCTCAGTGATACTTCATAAGACCTTGTAATTTATGAGGTGGTTATCAGTGACTCATAAGTATTTATTTATGTCTTATATGCATTGTGTATGTTTGGCTTGATCAGGGTGGCATGTTTGCATGGGTAAGCACCATTTCACTTATACACACACACACAAGAAACACAAGGCTTTATGTAAGTAAATTGTCTTCTGCTGTGTTAATGCCCCCGTAATAAAATTTATTTTGGGGGATCTTGATGATAGGTTGGAGATAATGCAGTGTAGCTTCCTGCTGTTTTGAGTAGATTTCTCTTATGTATCTCATCCTTGGTAAATTGTCTTGGATTAAGCCTGTGGTATATTGGTGCCCTGTGACTGCTGAAGAGAGGCAGCCTGTTCTCGGATATGGCTCTGGTCCAGCCAGCTCCACATCCAAGAGAGTGTAGAAAACCATTTTGCTCAACTCATGTTTTGAAATTGTTCAGAAGCTGGTTTAGTCTTTAGCACAGTTTGGAGTAACCATGAGGCTACCTTTAAAACAGCTGCCAGAGGTCCTCAGTGCTGCTTAAAAGCTGAGAAAGGGCCGGAATACCATAGTGACCTGATCACGTGTCTTGTATTTGGCCTTGCTTCCTGTACTGGGAGCTTTTGGGTGGCACTTGGGCAGAGTGGAACCCATCTAAGACTCTGTGCTGAGTGTTTCTTATTTAAGTATATGATATGTACTTATATGCATAGAGATGTAGGATTTAAGCCAGCTCTGCTTCTATTAGCTGTGCACCACAGTGATTGAATCACTACATTAACAGTGCGTGACAATGAATCAAGCCCTATATTTTTTTTATGGGTGGTTCCACTTTGTTCTCATTTTTCTCCTCTCCTCCCTCTGACAATTGTAGACATGTGCATCTTGGAGAACATTGCTTCCAGACCGTATACCCTTAAATGGGGTTACTACATCAAGCAGGGAAAGTAATGCCATGTTTAAGTCTTACCCTAAATGAAAGCTTTTTCTACTTTGCATGCCACAAGTAGACTTTTAATTATGGGGAGCACATGCTGTAAGTGCATTGCAGGATTTGATTCCATCCTTTGTCTGTCAAGCTTCTGAATGTGCCAACTCTTACAGTAATCTTTTTCTTCAGCATCACTGGTTACCGTCCATAGTTACCAGATAAAACAACAAAAGGAATGGCACACTAGTCTGTGTGCTGATGGCCACCAGTTTGCTGCCTCTGGCAGACTTTCTTGTGGTGATGTTGAATGGTGAAACAATTCAGATGTGTTCTATGATTTGCTGGGTTTAAAAATCCATTGCTGTTACTGTAGGGCCAGATTCTGTTACTCACACCTGTGGAAAGCAGGTTCAAAATTCTAGCAAATTAGAATTCCCCAGTCAATTACAGTCATAAACAGGCTGCAAGATTACAGAGCAAAGCCAGTAGTACTTCTGGTGCAATATCTGAGCCTTAGCTGAAGGTGCTCTGACTCTCCAAGCTTCCATTCAGTTGCACCCATTTGTATCAGGTGTGAATTTATCCTTGTTGGCTTGTAGACAAACCCCTTGCTTTAGATCAGTCAGTAGTTGGGCTCCTGGTATTGTGCTCCATGTATCTATGAAGCTGGTGATAGCAGCTATTGTTCTTTTC
>VYZS01094636.1:4994-20279 GCA_013400695.1 Neodrepanis coruscans | reverse complement strand
TTGTTCTTTTCTGCAATATGTTCATGGCATCAGGCATTATGACTCATGTCATAACACCATTGAGAACCATTTGTTTAATAATACAGCATCCCTATTGCTAGTGTCACTCTAGCAATGTTCTTAATTCTTTCTATTATTAACATCTGTTTTGAAGTGTTTATACTTGTAATTTAGCTTTTCAAATTCTCACTGGATGCAAGCTGGTACAAAAGGAAAAGGTTTGTAAACACATCTGAGAGAATCTGACGCTTCACTGACTATACCTGATCAGAAAAGCAAGAAGTGTATTTGTTTAAGTCTTTTTTTTTGTTTGTTTGCAATAAATGGTAATGCAGGTTTCATCATTACCTAGAAAGGAAAATGCAGGTGCTACATTTTTTTTCTTTTTACTTCTGTATGACTTGTTGGATTTGTTAATGGTAACTTTTAATTTGACAAATAACTTTTTTTCAGATAATGGTGGTTCTTTTAGACAGGGCTGTATCTATTTTCTGTCTAGAGATCTTTGAAGCCAGTTAGGCATCCCTGGTACTATGCAGAATGAGAAGAACCTCCTTGGATACTCTCTTTCTGTCGACTGGCAAAAGAGGGGAGCAGGATCCAGCAAATATTTAGGCAGCAGATCTTCTGTTGAAGCTGTTGGACTAGGAACCCTTAGCCTATAAACCGTTTGGGGATGGGGAACATCTGAAAAGTTCTTTGTTGCTGTTGTTCTATTGGGGTTTTTTGGTTGTTTGGTTGTTTTTTTTCCTGTCTGATTGGCTTAGCTTCTGGCGATGTTGTCATGAAATGACAGCTCAGAGGTGTGTTTCTGGAAAACAGAAGAGTTCTGGAACATAAATGTAGCTTCCTTCTATTCTGCCTGGATGTCTGCAGTGACCCTTTATTGGGGCTCTGAGTAAATCTTGCCATAATTGATAGAAACAGCTTTAAAAGAAAAGCAAAACAGATCATGAAGAAAAGAAAGAGCTGATAAAGCTTCTAGCATCAAGAGTGTGCATGTTGAAACACTCTCTAATTATATATTTATCCAATCCAGTTAATACTACAGAGCTTGCAAAAAAAGCCCCATAATTAGGGGTTATGAAAATGTCTACATAGCAATAATATGGCACCTAAATATAGCATCTTTCCTCCTGAAGCACTTTACATCATTTGAGAACCATGGACTCAATTCACAGCTGGCATTCACAGGTGCAACCTTATTGATTTCAATGGAGTAGTGCCATTTTTACCAGGGATGAATTTTGTCATAAATGGAAGTTTTATCTTACAGGCTTGTAGGGCTGCCCATCATAATAGTATCTGCATATCTTTTACATCAAATTATCTGGCAATAGCAAAACCCTTATCAGACTTCAGAGTCTCTGCCACATCTGCTTTCTTATCCTGCAGAAGTCTTTTCTCAGGCTCAGCTTATTTGTACCATGTATCTTGGGGACAGGGAAAGGAGAAAAGCTGATGGTAGCAAAGATTGGTGATGCTCTTTGGGTGGATAAAGATGGCTATGACCATAGGTTTTGTTTCATGTTTCTGCTGGAAGCTGTTTTCACAGTTGTAGTTTCTGGATTGAGAATGTCAGGACTTTGGGACTTGTGTTGCTCAGAGCACACCTGGGACAGTCAGACACATAGTCCCAACTGTAGCAGGCTCTAAATTATGTATTGGCAATGGTATCCATCACTGATGGAGTGACTGCTATATATAACTGAAAGAATTGTAAGTTAATTTTGTCCAATACCTGGTGAAGTCATTTGGGCTAAGGCTCAAAACTACCACTGAATTCCCCAGTGTCACAATAGGTCCTGCAGGTTTTTGGTCTACTTCTCTGCCACTTTGCTGATTACCTGTAAAACTAAGGATGAACTTGTTGCCTGTGTGGTACTGCCTCTAAAATGGGAAAGATAGTGTTTCCTCAGTGTGAAGTAAAAGGGTGTACTGGAAGTTCAGAAGGAAAGAAAAATAGTTGGCTTATACTTCAGCTATATTTGCTACTAGCTTCCATGTGAGGAAAAATCAGTTAGGCTGAAACCTCTCAGCCTGAAGAGGATGAGATGTTGGGTGAGGTAGGAGTGGATCCTGCAAATCAGAAGGTGAACAGACATTGTTTGTTCTGTAGCAGTTTATCAATTACAGTAATTAAATGAATTAGAAGAAACCAGACTCAAAGTAAACAAAGAGAGATGTTCTCCACACAACTGGTACTGGACACAAGAAATTCACTGCCAAAGGTGGCTGTGGAGGCTAAAAGCTTATTAAAGTTCAAAGGATGACTGGACATGTTTGTGTGAAGAAGTGCATGGAGGATTACTAAGTAGCTAGAAACCACATACGGCTTAGGAAATACCTTGATCTGAAAATAGCTGGAGGCTAGCAGAAATGTAAGGGAAGTAGCATAAGTGGTTCCCTTGCTTCTGCTGTTTGCTGGCTAGCTGGTTGGCTGACTGCTACAGGAGACTTGACGCTGGACTAGATGGACTGGTATGCCCATTCTTCTGTTTGTACTTGATGTGACAGCTCTGCTATGCAAGTTGTTGCAGGAGGCACATGTAGGTCGTTGCTCTAGAGGTGTTGTGTGTTCCAGGTTTCCTCCGTTTGTGATTGGTGACCTTGGTCTTGTGTTGCTTATGAAGGTCTGGGTTTGGATCCTCTGTGAAATGCATCTGGATGATGTTTTGTGTTGGAATGCACCTTAGTATGAATGGGAAGGCAAGATGGGAGTACTGAAAAGCAGCCTTTTTCTGTAATAACTGATTTCCTTTGAGGCTTCTTCTCCAAAACTTTGCAAGACAGACCCTTAAAGAATCGAGTAGCTATATAGTCTTATTGCGAAAGAGAATAAATTATAGTGAGCAACTCCTACACACGCATACGGGAGAAAAAATTTCACCTCCTCCCATAATATCAGATTGTTGATATTCCCTGCATAGAACTGTAGGGAATAAACAAATGCATTCATTAACATTTACCCAGTAAGGTGAACTGAGGACAGAATATCAGTCCAGATATCCAGGCTTATCTCTGAATTTCCTGGATTTTACGGGTTTAAGTCTGACTCTGAACAGGTCTTAAGGGCATTTTCTTGGTGGATTAGAAGGATCTGTGTTTGGACGGTCCCATCTATAGTACCTATGGGATTGTACAAAGCCCTAGTTTTGCTATGTGTATCTGTTTTAAAATCCTGCTATTCGTTTGCCTGAGTCAAACAGCTTTCCAACTAGAATTAGAGTTGGGTACATCACACAAGGAGAGTACACATCTGGAAAGAGCTTGAAAGACTCAACCAATGTTTCACAGCAATGTTGGAAAACAAACAAAAACCCTCTGAAAATGTGGTCTGCAGATGGGTCTTTACATTCTCTTCCCCATTATTTTAACAGGGAAATTCATCTTTAACAGAAAGGCATTCAGCACAATAACAGCAGGAAAATGATTCAATGGGAGTCATTTTCCAGGATATCTTTCTGTCTGGGTCAGAGAACAATTTCTTCTGTGCCAAGAGACTCTTCCTCATGAGGTAGATGCAGTGTTGGAAATGCCATCACTGGTGTCTTCTGCTGAAACAGCACTGGGTGAAGCGTAAATTTGCTCAGGATATTTCTTCAGTAGTGGGTATGGGGCTCTGCTGTGGGCTTGCCCAGTTTGCCATAGAAAGTGTTGTGTGGCTCGGGTGTCCAATCCCAGCTCCAAAGATGGTGTGCTTGTTGCAAGCTCGTGCCAAGCCATCTGTAAGATTTGTCAGATAAATGTGACTAGCAAAGTGGCACTCGTGAGCAGATGAAGGGAAATTCCCTAGGGGATTCTTTATTTGCTCGTCATTAGCAGGAGAGACAGTGGGAAAATTCATTGTTTGGCTGTTCAAAACACTGGTGAACATTTGATACTGAATAAACTTTAAGTGGCTGGGGATGTCAAACATGTCTTGAGCAGCCCAGACTGTGCTGGAGGCAGAGTATCATGTTCTGCATGTTGCATTTACCTTCATGAAGAAGGATAAGGATATGAGTTCCTCAGTTTTGTATTTCACTTCAAAACCACGTCCCCTCCCTGGGGTAGCCTTATTCAAGGTAAGCTGAGGCATGGAGCAGCCTGGAGGTGCATTACTGCTGTTTGCCTGTGTGTATTC
The DNA here is from genome assembly GCA_013400695.1 of Neodrepanis coruscans. Classification (NCBI taxonomy): domain Eukaryota; kingdom Metazoa; phylum Chordata; class Aves; order Passeriformes; family Philepittidae; genus Neodrepanis; species Neodrepanis coruscans. Next base: position 16,153 of record VYZS01094636.1, on the reverse strand, counting down.
CTGATCTTAAATGTAAAATAAAATCTGTCCCTGTAGTGAGAATGTACTGCCCATTTGCTAAATTAAACTGGCTTGAAGACTCTTTGGTGATAGCTTTGTAGTGAGGACTAAATCTTGTTTGCTGGCTTAGATGTGATGACTCGTGGAATAAACTTATTTGGCTCTGCCATTGATGTTTTGTGAGCTGAAGTGAGCCCACTGTCCATGCTGATGAGAAACAGGTCACCAGACTTGCATGTTCTCCATAGAATTCCTTTGGTGCACATCACTTTGCTGTACAAAAGGGATTTTTTTTTAGTTTGGGGAGTGATTAAGCCTACAACTGCCTTTCCTAGATGAGATACTTCAGGCAAAGCTCTTGGGTTTTTTTATATTTTTGTGGCGTTACTGGGATGTTTTATGGTATCTGTGTGCTGACAAGGGCACATCTGGCACAAAGTATTCTGTTGCATTGCTATCAGCCCTGTTATTCATTCAGATTCTACTTAGACTTTAACATGAGCTTGGAATTAACAGAAATGTCATCCGCATGAAAGATACAATTTTGTAGTTACACTGGTTGGAGTCTTTTCCTCCTAGGAAGTAATGGGAAAGGGTACTGAGCTGACATTTGGGGAGTAAGAGAGAGAGATTTGAAGGATCCAACTCGGAATGTTGTTCTGTGATTCTGGTATTCCCAGTTCTACCGTGGGCTGGAGAGCAGCAGAGGTCCCATCTCCAGGAAGGCTGATCTAGTGAAGGACTGGTGAAGAGGACATAGGGAGAGAAGTCTTCTGCTGAATCCCATAAAACCATTCACCCAAAGGCTTGCTGATGTAGGGTACTATGAAAGTTTAAGATGTCATCTCCCACCACTTCTTCACATGAGTCAAGATGAAAATCAAGCCAAACAATCCAGAACACCATTGTCCCATAGAAGGGGTTCCAGATCCACATTTGGCAGCTTTAGTATGTGGGCAGACTTAGCTCAACCCCTTTGCAGTTCCACTAAGCTTGAGGGAGACAAGGAGCATCTGACTTTAAATGGTAGTATGTGAAATGTAAAGACTATCAGTGAATCTTGATCAGTGAATAGGTAGTTTGTTGGATGCAAAATAAAGGTTTCATCAGTGAAAAGGTATTTGTAAATTTGTGTTGAATGCACTGGATAGATAGGAAAATGACAATATTTGAAAAACAGCTCCAGACCTTGCTTCAGCTTTCATGTAAATAGATGAACTTCTGTTGACTCCAATACAAGCTTGCTTGCTCGCATGAGATTGGTCTTTTTTATTCTAAAGGAACAAGTCACCTCACAAGAGATCTTTGATGTTTTAATGTGTCCTGGCATATCGATGTTCTTCTCCACTGGATGTATCCAATCTGGGACACTTGGTCTGCATTTGTGCTTTGCTGGAAATTTGCTATGTAACCTCGAGCAAATCTATTAATCTCCCAGTACCTCAACTCCCCAAATGCAAAATGGAGATAATAAAACATAACTCCCTTAGCAGGGTAAACACATTAAAAAATGCACTTAAAAGCAGTTGGGTACTAGGTTAATGGAGACCTATATCTTGTGGGGAAGATTTGTTGTATTATAAATAATACATCTTCACAATTATTCCATTTAGTCTGCCTTGAAGCCTTCAAAGACATACCACGCAAATGTTTACTGGCAGCATGTTTCCCCCCTTTTATTGGCCAACAACATGTTTAGACCAGACTTTGCTGTGGCAAAGTATTTCAGTGCATTGCACATGGCAAATGGATCTTTTACTGTAAAAGTAGATTTATTTTTTTTCAGAGAATACCCCAAATAATGCTGTACTCAGCAAAGGCCTGTGCACCTGGAATAGCTGTCTCTGAGCAGATTTTCCTTGCAAAATGTTCAGCATGCTTCTGCTTAGAGCTTTTGACTGAAATGGAGATTGAAGGAGGTGTGGTGGGTACCAAGGACAAACTTTAAGGGTGAGTTAATTTTGCAGACCACCTGAAAGAACTCGGGTATGTCTCAAGTCAGCTAAGCAGTGCTGGTGCCAGAATGTCCCAGACAAAAAGGCCAGTGTTGCAAAGCATGGTTGAATTGCCTAGGGTACAAAGTAGGAGTCTGGGGGACTCCCACTGCAATATTAGTGCACAGGAGCTATTCAAGCCTTTAGACCACCCACTGTTTTCGCAGTGTTACTTAGCTTCCCTGGACTCTGTAATTGCTCTTGTCACATTACTGAGGATAACATAGAAATATTGCAAGCATTTGCCTTGAACTTGGAGTGTTGAAGCTTATGTAAAGGGGAGGAAAAAAGCTACACAGACTAAAATGAAGGGTGTGATTCTTCTCCCACTTGTGCTTGTTTTATGCTGGTTTTGCCTCTGCTGGAGTAATTCCTCTTCAACATTGATGTAATATGTTTGGAAGCAGACCTCTGTGTGCTTGTGAAACATATTTTCCTCCCTAAAAGAGGTATGTATTGAGGGTGTTTTGAGGAAAGCAGCATCCTGGAATTGGCATTTGCATCAGTTCAGATAAGATTCCCCCCCTCATACAGCAAAAATCAGTGTGGTATGAAGAAGGAGAGCTTTGTTTCTGTGATCAGGACATCAAATAAATAATTGCATCTGCTCAGGTGCCTTTCCCATTGGGATGTTCCTTAAGAACTGATGATGGCAGAGAGTTATACCCTCTACTTCAGGCTGCTGGAGATGGGGAGCTGGACTTGCTAGTGTGTGAGACCTGTCATGTACTTGCTTCCCAAATGCGGGGAATGTAATAAACTCCAGTGACAGAGCTAATCTCGGATCTGTGTCTGCTGCACAGTTTGGGAGGTGTCATGCAGCCAGCTAAGAAGATTGGGTACCAGGAGGGCTTGCTTTTAACCTCTGCTCTGAAGCAGATTATTGAATTGGAGGGGTTTCTTGGTGTCTGCTTCTTTGTCTGAAATATAATGCTTTGTGATGAAAGGCACTATGGAAGAACAGCAACAACACAAAAATATGAAGAATTCTAAGAAGAATATCCTGAGATGAGGTTTGGTGGGGAGGAGGCTTAGCCTTGCAAACTGGGCTTCCACACTGGGCATTATCACCTGATAATGATCCTGATCTGATATTAACAGAAACCACTGCAATGTTTATTTTGACTTCTGGCAAACATCTATGCATTGTGTAAGACTAAAAAGTTGATCTCGTGCTTGGGAGGAGTTTAGGAAGAGCTGTGCTTTAGGGAGGGCTGGCCAGGTGATGCTGGGCACGCTGGGAGTGCTACTGGTCTCCCTCAGGCTGCATGTGCAACTCTGAGCACAGCTCTGAGCCTCTCTACTGTCTGGACTCCATGGGCTGTGTTAGAGGTACCTGAAAGGGATGCTATCTGCGAAGGTAGCATTAATTTCTGGGTACTCATGTGTGCTGCTGGGATGACACCTGTAGTTGTACAGTTCATTAATGTTCTTTCCACAGCCAAACCAAAGTAGCCTAACTATTGTTCTCTAATAAGGAAAAGAGGAGTATTTGCAATATTTCCATAGTTCATTGAGTAGAGGCCCATGGAGAGAAGTTAGGTAGGAAAAGATACACTAGCCCACATGATATATCTCCCAGTGGTGCTGAACTGAAGGTCAGGATTTTTTATATTGCATGACTGGATACTGTTGCTTCTATATGCCCTAATGAAAAGCATATACTTTGACTCTGTATCTTGGATATCCTATCAAATTTTAGTGCCTCCAGTCTGTAGATTGATTAATTCCATTTTATGAGTAAATATTACAAGTTACTCTAGATATTGGTTTAATGATATCATGACTGTATTTTCTATTGAAATTCAGATTATCTCTATTAATAATATCCTTTCTTTAGACAAATTGCTTACAAATATGTGTTGGTTTAACTGTGTTTAGGACAATGTAATATATAATGCAGGGGCACTTATTCTTCTATCTTGTGATCATCTATTACCTAGAGTAGCAGACAACAAAGAGAAAAGTGGTAGTGTCAATGTGCTACATGTCACTATTTATGTATAGCACCTAGCACAGTTGGGAATATATATTATTGACATTGCTGTGGTGTGAAGGGACCTTACTGCTCTAGGCATTACACAGGCAGACAACAAAATATGGTGCCTTCCCAAAGAGCTTATGAACAAAATGTGGTTTTTGATCTTTGCAGCAGAATCCTGTAGGGCACCAGTGGATCAAAGCTGCATAACGTGATGACACATACAATGGCATGTGTTTATCTTACTGACAAGCTATGCTTGTGTAGAGGTCGGGGTGGTGGGAGGGTGAAGGGGGGGTTGGCGGCGCTTGTATTTGAGATTCTTTGGGAAGAATCTGCAAGTACTACTTAGTGTGAATAAGGGGATTTAGAATGAGGAGGTTAAGGTCTAGATGAAGGCCAATGGATCAGACAGAAAGGATGACTCTAAGTGTGAGAGTTTACAGGAATTGCTTCAGAGAAGGCTAAAAGGATATTTCTACCCATTCTAAGGTTCTTTACACGTAAAGACAAGCCAGCCAAAAACTGAGACTTCTGCTTGGTGCAGCAGAGAGGCTACAGGGGAAGGTGCCTTGATAGGCCTGAGTGTACCTGTTGTGCCATCAAAGGCCCAGGCAATCCTTCTTCCGAGAAACTAGAACTGCAGAGAGGCAGGTTAGAAAGAAGGGAATGAATTGGAAGGGATTAAAGAGATCTAGTGTCATGGGGACTGTGGGAGGACAAAGCTTTCAGAAGAAAATACCCATCCTCTGTTGTGCCCAAGGCTGAGGATGGGAAGACTGAAACTCATGTTTCCCTAGGGAAGGTGCTCCAAGACTTAAACTTGTACCTTTCAGACCAGCAGAGTGTAGGAGAGTTGCAAGATAATGAAACCCTACTGTGTCTTTGCTTGTTATTNAGATTGTGTGTTTTTGTTTTTTTTTGTTTGGTTGAGGGGGGGGGGGGGGGGGGGGGAGTGGAATGGCATAGAAAGAAATGCATGGAGGCAAGGTTGAAGTAGTATCAGAAACTCAAGGAAAAAAGATCAAATTGTGGGAAATAATGTTCATTTGCCTTGGGGGAGCAAAGCTAGTCCTAGAAGAAATGGCAAATCAGGAGAGAAAGTGTGTGTGGGGGAGGGAATTAAAATCCCAGTCACAGTAATGTGAATTAGAATAATTATTTTGTATTTTGCATTTTTTCTCTCCCAGGCTTTATGCACATTTTTTTGTAGGGACTGTAAAATATTTTGACAGACATTATTGGAAAAAATAGTAATTCCAATAGGCAAAGAAATAGTTCAATGTATTTGGTAATTATTTTAACTATTTATTTTATGGAAGAATTTTGGGAAGAGTTGTAACTCAACCTGCACTTCTTTTAATGTGACTATGTGAAATTCTTCATGGAGATAGGACAGCTTAATACTTAGAGGCACAGAAAACAGGGAATAAAGACTAAAAATGCAGATTAAATAGATTCAATATGAATCAAATGGATTCAGATGCGAAATCTGCAAAGGCAATCTACTACAGTGTAAATAGGGTATATTTCAAGTTTCCAGCACCTGAAAAAGCTTAGCTTAAACAGAAATATGCATCTGTACAAAAACTTTTGCCAGAGTTTAAAAAAGAATTTAAATTTAAATTAGTGCTCCTTTTAGTTATAATCAAAAGATGTATGTTACAGTAGAAACTGAACTCTGATTTCTGCTCTTCTACTTGAGCACATACACCAAGAGCCCACTGTTTATGGTATGAAAATCAGAGCAACAGTGGCAGATATAAAGCACAGTGGCATAGGCTGGTGTTAATTTTTTGATCCTTGTCATGCAATATCCTACTCTAAGAAATGAAGATAGGGGAGTCAAGAGAAGGCTCTCTCTAGCCCTTGGGCTGCAAAAGGTTAGTGGTGAAGCATTTACATTGTAGTGTTGGGGAACTGCGCTTTCACAAAATGGATCAGGTTGGAAGGGCCCACAGTGGGTCATCTGGTCCAACCTTCCTCTTCAAGCAGGGTCATCCTGGAGCACATGGCACAGGATCGTGTCCAGATAGTTCTTGGATATCTCTAGTGAGGGAGACTCCACAGCCCCTCTGGGCAACTGTCCCAGTGCAAATTCATTTGCACAGTAATGAAGTTCTTCCTTGTATTCAGGTGGAACTCCCTGTGCATCAGTTTCTACTAATTGCCTCTTGTCCTATGGCTTAGCATCACCAAGAAGAGCCTGGCTCCATCCTCTTAACTCTCTACCTTATTGATTTTTGGTCTACAAATAGATAAATTTCCTTGTCATTCTTTCCTCTCCTCACGCTGTGGAAAACCATGACTAGAAACATCCTTGGATCTGTAAATTGCTTTTTTTCTACTCTTGCAGGTGTTGGAAGCTCAGATCTTTCCGCTGAAAAGTAAAGAGTCAATAATTCTCTTCAAGATCATCAGAACTGCTGAAGTGCCAGATTTCAGCTGCTCCCTCTGGTTCCCATGGGTGCAGGTGCCCATTCCTCTTTCTTTAGAGGATGCTCTATTTGCATAGGCTTAATCAGCTATGCAAACTTAATCAGTTATGGTTTTGACCCGTGCAGTTTATGTTGGTAACAAAATATGTTTATTTTTAATGTGGAATCAGCCTGTGCCTCATTGAACAATGTACAAATAAAAGATTTGGAAATCAAAACCTGTTTGGCTTGCTGGCCAGCATAGACAAGAATAAAAAAAGAACAGCAGAACAATTCCAGCAGGCAATTCCCAGTCTTTGGTGGGTGCTTAATTAAGCTTCCACATGTCAGTGGAAGGAGAGAGCAAGACTTGTCAGAGGGAGGAGGGAGCAAAAGTCTTCCTAGTAGTATTGCATGCATTTGGGGAATGATGATTATAACTTGGAAACATTAATTCTCATACAAGATGTTCTTCTTTGACATTCTGGTTTTATGAATATTAAAATCTTTATCATCTGGTCAACAACTCCTGCTATTCATTTTGGAAAAAGCTGATATTTTCATATTGTTCTGTAGATAGGGATTACAGAAAGATTGCAGGATCGTGAAACAGTGTAGGGCAAGAACACAAACAAAATAGGAAGCTGGACAGAGTCCCCTGCTATAATCAGTCTTGCTCAAAACTTTAGGTGAAATAAAAGGACCATTTTCAGCTCTGACCCTGTTGAAAAGCCTTTGAGAAAGAATAAGTATCTTGCTATGTGGGCAGGCTGCTTTCAGTATCTATCTCAGAGAAAGATTTCACTTGATGACAGAATTATTATTAAATCATGTATTTGGTTGCTGGGAGTTACCCCAGACTTGAAATCCAATAGATATAGGCTTTATGTTGCTGATAAAGTAACTAAATCTACATCTATGATATCTGAAATAAAAGGAACAAGCAAAGGAAATCTACTGAATGTTTTAAATACCTTTTCTACTATACTTTTGGAAACAAATGAAAAATGAAACGTTTTCCAGTGCTTGGCTGGGTGCAGTGACATCATGTTTGTTAAAGGGTTTTAACTGCAGCAAAGCAAATAGTCCAACTGCTTTGTCCCTGTTGGGGGTAGAGAACTTCTTGGGTTCTAAATGTAGTTATAGACAGTACCCATGGAATACTCTGGGGATTCTGAACTGAAAAGTACTTGAGACACAAATCTGTAATAAATAACAATCTCATTTTCACTTCTTTTAATACGTATTTTTCCATTCCAAAGATACATAGTAATGCAATGTGATTGGAGTAGTGAGATCACTCTCTTCCGAAGAAAAAGATTATGCAAGTATATTAATCATATTAGTTGTAACAGAGGGCAGCTATCTTCTCCAATATTTGTTCCATGACATAAATAATTTTCCTGGGTGTCTTCAGGAAGGATTAAAAAGTCTGATGTTAAAGAATAAGGAAGATACGGATATTTTGATTTAGTCTTTACTGTTGTTACTCCCACTCAACATAAAACGTCAGCAGCAAATTTATCTCTGTTGTGTCTTCTGTCCAAGTCAGCTTGGGTCTCTACTTCAGATTATTTGGTGTTTGATAATTCACAAATCAGTCAAAGCTCCAGTTAAATTCTCCCTATAATAGCTGTCAAGGTGTAAAATACAGTCTCTATGCAAGCACTGCTTAATTGGCAAGTAATTCAGGATTATAGGGCTTCAGCTGTGATTGCAAATCAAGCTGATAACATGAAAAAAATCACTGCAGTGAACACAGTCATCATTATCTTGTAAAAATTGAGAATCTTGCAAGTATTTCTCTTGCTGTGAGGTAGGAAAGGCTCTGGCAAAGCTAAACTCATTGCAGAATTCAAAGGAATTATCAGGAAAAAAATTATTAGATGTTTTGCTTTTCCAGACATTGCTATAATGGATTTTGTCTCAGAATAGAACATGGAGGTCATACTGAGAAAGAAAGACACATTTTCCTTTTTATGTGGTCAAAAGTGGAAGCCTTCCAAATTTTGGAAAATACAGTAATAAATCTGCAGCCACCTAGAATTATGTGGTGTTACAAGTGAAGACAGCTCCAAACTTCATTCCTGCAGCAGGAAAAAACTGTTTTCCCACCTTGAATACACCATTGCCTGAGCTCATCTCCGTTGGCCTGATGTGTTCTCCAAAGTGGAGCCAGGCTGCCTGGGCCTCTGCCTTTCGGGGTATTGCTGCCCACAGCAGATGCTTTTGGTACAGTTACACCACAATTTTTACAAATGAGTATTGGTTGTACTCTAACATATGGGACAGTGAAATTCAGAGGTCCCATGGGGCTAGGTGGCACCTCATGTGTTCCTGATTTCCTAGTTGTGGCAGGCAACCACATCAAGAGGTTTACCGACATTGAAATTGATCTGGTTTCTCACCTATGCCCTCCAGAAACGATTCAGGTGCCTCATCTGTCTGATGGTTAAGCAGCGGCTGCTTCCCCTGATGAGGTTCCCTGCTTGGTGCAGAACACAGGTCTGGGAGAGCACCTTTGCTCTCTGGCAGCCTCTCTTTTACAGTTCTCTCTCGCATGCTTGGTGCTGTCAATTCATTGCCTTTTTTCTTTTTTTTTTTTTTTTTTCCTCTTGCTTGGGGATTTTCTGCCCATTTTCTCTGTGTTGCCAAGTGGTTCTGTGTTGTAGCTTGTTAACTGCCAGTGTGTTGGTGTTGCATATGGTAAAAAAGTGTAGCTGGCAACGTAGTATCACCTCCGCAAAAGAAAGAGATGTGAAACTCAACCGAATTCAGCCCTGAAGCTGTTCCTGAGGGGACCTTCTGGGGCAGAGAATCTAATGGGTATTATGGGTTAGGGGTGCTAGGGAGCCGATGCACAGGGCTGAGGTTGGGCAAACTAATTGCTGTGCACTGAATGTCAGGATCTGCCACCAGGGATTTTAAACGTTCCAGCTCTTGCTGGAAATTCTGTTGGAAAGGAGGGACTCCAGAGGGAGCAAAACAGGTAACGAGGGCACAAAGGGAGCTCTGCTTCTGAGCCGGTGTGAGAAAAGAGGATCGCTTGCTGCTCAGGACAAAACAAGCCCCCTGAAATGGAGGTTGTTTTCCTCTGCGGGGACCAGGCAGAGAGAGGAGCAGAAGCCTGCGGAGGAGAGGGGCTGGAGGAGGAGGGGGAGGTGGGGTGAGCGGGGCCCAGCCTGGCAAGCGATGGATGTGCCAGCGCCTCGGGTTGTCGTTTGCACCTCGGTCACGTGTGTGGAAAACATTGCCGCTGTTGTAGCTGGGTACCGCTCGCTGCGCGTGGGTGCAAATGGCAAGGCGAGATGTGGGACGGAGCGGAGCTGGGCCCAGCTGCTTCTGTTTATGCTCCACGGGAGGGAAGCAGACAGAGCGACTGTGGCTTGCCGAAAGTCAGCCGTGGGCTATTGTCCATGGGGAGGCTATCAGGCACTGGAGGCAGTCCGGAGCCTTCCTGCTCAACCTGCTTGCTCTCCCCTCTCCGTGGAGAGTCTGTGGGGATTGGCCATGGGGGTTGTTTCATTTGTGACTCCCGGCTCATACTCAGCAGTGCAACCCTCATCTCTGCTTGCTGTGCTCTGGAGGCACTGGCAGAGTTCAGGTTCTCTTTTTTTCTCTTTTCTATCTTGAAAACAATAGTAAAATTCCTGAAAAGTGGTGAGCATGTACATGCATGCAGGTGTGTTTAGGGAGGCAGGCAACTGAAGCTGAGAAGTGGTGGTGAAGGAAGGCAGCCCAGGGTCTGGTGTGATGGTCTCTTGCTCACACCAGTGATTCTTGTGAGGCCATCAAAGCTTTGTGGAATTGCATCACAAAACCCATTGCCACTGTATTTCTGGTTTTGAGCCCTCGTCTATGTCTTTGAGGACCATAAACGTTTAAAAAACCCCCACAAAGATCTCTCACGCATAGTCAGTGGTTGCAGGAGCTCTGTGGTCTGAAGGTGATCTTGATGGTGTCGTGGTGAAAGCAGAGTGCACCTACCTGGTGTGGACATGCAAGGAAAGGGGGAGAGACCCGGTCTCTCTCAGTTCTGACTCTGTTTCAATTTGAGCAGGACACGTGGCTCCCGACACATGTTGTCTAACCAGCTTGGTTTTATGTGCTACTTCAGTCAGGAAATTAATCGGGCAAAAAGATAAGGAAGCATTATGCTATTCAGAGTAAATCGCCGCATTACACAATGCTGCTCCCATTGCCTAGGTACAGCTGTTTAAGAAAATGGGCTGGCTTGAGGGCTTCCTTCTGATTGTCTAATTAAACTTCCAACCTTTGCAATTATGAAAATAACCATGTGGTTAGAATTACTCGTATATGCTATAGGTAACTGTTGAATTATCTAGAAAGAGGCTAAGATGTTTGCCTTGAGATCTTATTCCAAGATATCTTATTTTAATGCATTTTGGTTTTTATTCCTAAAAATACTATTTCAATGTAAAGTAAAGCAAATTCATAAATGTAACTGCTGTGATAACTAAAACCAGAGGTCCACTTGTTGCAATCTCTCACTTGCAGCAACACCCAGTTAAAAAGGCCTCTGAGAAGATAAGACACAAACCAGCTGGGTCTTTGTAGCCCCAACAATTTGTTTCCATTTCAGAAGTTTCCATTCAATGATAGCCAAGCAATTGGAAAATAATGTCTTGTGGCAGAGAGTTCCACTGGTTAACTGTGTGCTGCATTAAGGCAGAAAGCATTGGCTTGCAGAGGTGCTTCACATGCTATTACATGAGAAAGTAAAGTTGTGGCTGCTTTTTTTTTTTT
>VYZS01094635.1:6385-26599 GCA_013400695.1 Neodrepanis coruscans | reverse complement strand
GAGGGGAAGCCATTTGAGGAGTGGCTGAGGTCACTTGGCTCATTCAGTCTGGAGAACAAGGGGACACCTCATCACAATCCACAACTTCCTCACAAGGGGCAGTGGAGGGGTAGGTACTGTGGTGACCAGGGACAGGACCTGAGGGAATGAAACGAAGTTGTGTCAGGGGAGGTTTAGGTTAGATATTGTAAAAAGGTTCTTCATCCAGAATGTGGATGGAAGCCCTGGAACAGGCTCCCCAGGGAAGTGGTCACTCCACCAAGCCTGCCAGGGTTCAATAAGTGGACAACACTCTCAGTCAGGCACATGGTGTGATTCTTGGGTTTGCCCTGTTCAGGGCCAGGAGTTGGACTCAATGATCTTTGTGGGTACCTTTCAACTCAGGATATTCTATGATTCTATGAACTAGCACTCTCCCATGACAGCGCATGATTTGGGCCACATCACTTACCGGGACTGTTCTTGACGAGCAGTTTGGATGCAGGCACTCTACTCTGGTTGGAGAAAAAGGCTTAGAAGAATGGACAGGGACACTTGAAGGACCAGGAAACAGACCCTGGCTTGTCCTATTTTGCAAAGCAGTTCTCACACCAGCATCATGCCGAACATACTGTATCATTTGAGGAATGCAGCTATTTTGAGCAGAAGGACCGATACTTCAGAAACCGAGTGACACTGGTGAGAGCAGACAGATGTTTACTGATTCAGTCTTCACATGCAAAACTGTTGATGCATGTTCAAAGTAATTTTCTGAAGATGTGTCTCTTGTTATATTAACATCAGTAAACAGCGGCCTAGTGCATTTTGCCATTTGTTGTGACTTGCTTATCTAGATCCTTTATATATTCCAGAGACACAGTTNCTCCCTCAAGCCATGCTAAGGATTTAGTAAAAGCCTGTGGGTCCTCTGCTATAAAATTAGGTCTCTAAAGATGCCAGGAGAATGCTGTGCCTTGGAATCCAAACAGCTTCATCTCCAGTTAGTAGATAAACTGAATTTCCTCTTGAAGTTAAAGCACTTTCCGTCTTCTCTTCCCTAGGATCTGCGTCCCCTTAAGGCCACAGAAAGCAGCACAGAACCACTCGAAAGAGTGTTAGAGAAATCCACTATGGACACTTGAGAAATCCTGTGACAGCACTGTGAGGCAGATAAGCAGAGGCAGGGGGAGAGGAGAGAAAAAAGGAATAGCTTTTGGAGACTGCTTGGCAGCAAAGTCAGTGCTTGAAATATCTGTGGGGAGTTTGAAAGCATTTCCTAACATCAAAAATGTGAAGAAGAAAAAGAAATTTTGATCAATGACTTATTGCCCTTGATCTAAGCAAAAAGAATCCTAGCCAGTCAGAAATAACAGAAATCTGTTTTATTGTAAAGCTTAAGTTTTCTATGTTCTGACAGCTGGGGCTCATGCTTTTGGCTGGGTTATTTGCCAGCCTTAAAATATTCATCAGCGAGTTGCCAGGTTTTTGTCCTTTCAAATTGAGCTCTAACAATGAAGGAGAAGGTGCTGGAGAGATTTTAAGCATGAGTTTTCTGCTCTAAAACAGAACTTTGTGGCCTGAATTCACATGATCAGAAAAAGAGGTTTCCACTCCCTGGCCAAGTTTCTGGTGAATCACTTGCTGGTCACTGAGCCAAGATTCACTTTCTGGAGCATGGGAAGCTGTGGCTCATTTGTGATGAAGGCAGACCACTTGCCTTTGTTGAGAGGAAATGGATTAACAGTGTGTATTCTGTGCACAAATCTTGAGAGAATGGAACTAAAATATTCCAGAATAAAGCATCCTTATTGAGAAACAAACGGGAACATGTTACACTGAAAAATCAAAGCTTACTTTGCAAATCAGTGAAATGTTGGTGTTGGTGGGTCCAGGAGCAAAGAAGATTTCTTAAAGAACAGTGTGGAAAATTAGTGTCGCAGAATTTATTCTTTCTTGTTGATGCATATGTTTACATTACTATTCCAATGTTGCGTCCTCTTAATGCATCCTACAGTTATTCTAAGAATTCGAATTAGGCTCTTCTGCTCTTGCACCATTTGTTTATTGTTATGTCTTTCACTGCTTTCATTGAATCCCTTAGTTGTTATCATTCCATTTCATACCTGTACAACTTAGTGATTTTTCTTAGGTGAACCTGAGTGAAACACTTTTCACAAAGTGAAAAATAATAAATAATTTCATATGTGCTAGGAAGACTGAACTCCTCTTCCAAAAATCCAGGGACAGTCATATTGACTTTGTATCTGAAAAATCTGCTTTCATCAATTCTGTCCTTAGCCTCCTCTGCTTGTCCCAGGGTGACCAGTATTTTTGTCACATCATTTTATATCTACAAAGTCCTTGAAAGTGTTCAACACTTCACTTTTAAGACTGAGCTTTCATTTTCTGGATAAGGAATTAAATTTCTTTGGGGATATGAAGTGATAACAAATCCTTTTCAATCAGGGACAAGTTAATATAAGAAGTTGCAATGCAGAGACTAACAGTAAGTGAAAATTGAAAGTGCACTACTGTGTAGGATCTGGTTTTCAGGCAGCTTCAGTTCTACCAATCCACAGCTTAATCAGATAGCTGTAATGTGACCTAAAGTCAAAGAGCAACTCAGAGTTTACAAAGCCAGATTTCAAAACGGCTTTTGATCTAGTCTCCAACCCTACGTAAAGCTGGGGTGGGCAACTAAGCGTACAGGCAGTGGCTCTCCACTGAGGGATGCTGCATGGTGGGACTGGGCACTGGGCTGCAAATTAGAAGGTAGAGAAAGGCACTTAGAGGAAGGGGAGTGCTAGAGAGGGAAGTCTCTCTATTTATGTTTATTCTGGCATATAAACCAAGGTCAGGATTTAGTAACAAACCCTGATCTGCATCCATTAACCATTGTGGGATTGGCTTGTATCAGCTTCCCATTCTACTCTGTGCTGGTACAGCCTTACCTGGAGTGCTGTGTACAACTTCAGGCCTACAATATAAGAAAGGTATTAAGCTATTAGAGAGCATCTAAAGGAGGGCTACAAGGATGGTAGAGGGTTTAGAGGGGAAGCCATTTGAGGAGTGGCTGAGGTCACTTGGCTCATTCAGTCTGGAGAACAAGGGGACACCTCATCACAATCCACAACTTCCTCACAAGGGGCAGTGGAGGGGTAGGTACTGTGGTGACCAGGGACAGGACCTGAGGGAATGAAACGAAGTTGTGTCAAGGGGAGGTTTAGGTTAGATATTGTAAAAAGGTTCTTCATCCAGAATGTGGATGGAAGCCCTGGAACAGGCTCCCCAGGGAAGTGGTCACTCCACCAAGCCTGCCAGGGTTCAATAAGTGGACAACACTCTCAGTCAGGCACATGGTGTGATTCTTGGGTTTGCCCTGTTCAGGGCCAGGAGTTGGACTCAATGATCTTTGTGGGTACCTTTCAACTCAGGATATTCTATGATTCTATGAACTAGCACTCTCCCATGACAGCGCATGATTTGGGCCACATCACTTACCGGGACTGTTCTTGACGAGCAGTTTGGATGCAGGCACTCTACTCTGGTTGGAGAAAAAGGCTTAGAAGAATGGACAGGGACACTTGAAGGACCAGGAAACAGACCCTGGCTTGTCCTATTTTGCAAAGCAGTTCTCACACCAGCATCATGCCGAACATACTGTATCATTTGAGGAATGCAGCTATTTTGAGCAGAAGGACCGATACTTCAGAAACCGAGTGACACTGGTGAGAGCAGACAGATGTTTACTGATTCAGTCTTCACATGCAAAACTGTTGATGCATGTTCAAAGTAATTTTCTGAAGATGTGTCTCTTGTTATATTAACATCAGTAAACAGCGGCCTAGTGCATTTTGCCATTTGTTGTGACTTGCTTATCTAGATCCTTTATATATTCCAGAGACACAGTTACTAAGTTTATAGCTGCAAACAGATTTGTTCTGTTAGAAGCTTGCAAGAAACGTTTATTTTACATTGCCAATTTTCAAATATTTCTACATACTCTGGCTAGGTGAAACAGTAAGAAATTAGTGTAACTCATTGCTGAATTAATTACTTGACTAGCTCACCAGTGCGGGCTCTTATTCTCCTCTTTATCAGCTCTTGGGCCAGACATTTTGGAAGAGTTTAATCAAAATCCTCATCAAAAGCCAAATGAATGGATTTTAAAGCAAGTTTAATTACAGTGGTCAAACCACCCAGCACGATTTGCTTGATTTGATTAACGTAATGAGGAGCTCATTTAATGAGAAATGCATTAATTCATTCAAACAAGTGGTTTTATCAGTGGTATTAAGCATCAACCCAGATTATGTACAGCTGAAACTATTGTAGCAAAAATTGACCGAGGTCAAAGCAGTAGTCATGCCATAATTACAAGCTCTCAGCTGTAATCTACCAGCTGAACTTCGGTAGTAATTACACTGCATGAAAAAGCAGGGTCCCTATTTTAAAAAGCCCCCAAATGACAGGGGTGTTCTTCAATTCCACAGCTGGGATCTCCATATCCTTCTTGAAGATGTTCAGAAGATTTGGTAGGTGGGACTGAATTCTCGGAGTTTCAGATGGCTACACAATCAGGTACGAATAGCAAATGACAAAGTAAGAGCTCAAAGAAACTCTTATACCACCTCACACCCTTAAAGAAAACAGATGTTCTCCATTTGCTCTCTGCTTTTCCTCTCTGCTGTCCCTGTGATGTTTGTAACCTGGAACAGAGTGACTTTGGGGGAAAAAGGAGTATTTTACTTCTAGGGAAGGAATCCTCCTTGGAAAAGAAGAAAAACTGGCTTTGAGTAGGAAGTATTTGACACAAAGAAAATAGTCTCCTTTTACACCTTGCTCTCTTCAACTGCATTCTTTAGATACATTTCACACCCTATATTTCAACTACCCTGTTTCAGGACCCCTCCCATTGGGCTTTAATTAACATCCGTCACCTGCAACCCTCCCCACTGGCACCCCTTCTCTAGTGCCCCCTGCTATATCTCCCAGCAGCTGCCAAAGCTCTTCTCACTTCTATGCTGCCCTGACCACTGTTACCTCTTTGCCTTCTGCCGTGCTCCTTTGCCTTTATTCAGTTCATGACTTGGAGTGTCTCTGCTACCTCCTGCATGAGCCACCTTTCTCACTGCTTCATATTGTGTCCATATAGCACTGAAACTTCTTTGATTTTCAAGTGCTCTGCTTCTAAGCCTGCTTGGCTGCCAGAGCACTTTCCAAGCAGAGCTGCACAGTGGACTTAAGCACTATCTATTGCTCAGTCTTTTGTCAGCTACCACCAGCAGCTGGTGAAGGAGATTGTATCCAAAACTATTCCCTAAGCAGACAGGAGGCTGGTCAAGGAGCTGAGAAGTGGAGCACAAGCCCAGGTGCAGATGGGATACTCCGGGGGTAGATGCATACCAACGAGTGAAGACTGGTGTGGAGGTGGAATTTTACCTCCTGATTAAGTCAGCAGGAATACACTATTCTTAGAGTGTCTAAATAAATATAAGCACTAGGGTTCACCTGCAGGTTTGGAAGTTTGGATCAAGATCTTCAAGAAATAAGCTGAAGTAGAGAACTGGAGATGTCAAAAAATAGACCTAAGGATTTATTTGCTATATTAATAGAAAATGAGCAATAAACCATTCATGCTGAGCTGTAAACCATAATCCTTAGAATTATTTCTGCTAGTTGCCTTTAAGGGACAAGAAAATGAGTAAAAATTGGAATTGGAGTCCCTTGATTTTAGAGAAATCTTGGGATATGCCTATATCTGATTGCTGCACACCAACAGGTACCTGTGATAATGGCACATAAATGTTTGTGCAGAGAAAAGTGTTAACAGTGATGAACACAGTATATACTCAGCAGGGCTGTTTGCAAGGTAAAGTCAATTCCATCTTGGAACAAGCAACCCAAATAGCATATACAGACTCACTGCAGAAGCTGCACAATGTCACATTTAATATCCTTGAGTGGAATCTACATAGGAAATCAAAAAGATTGTTAGAAGATCCAATCTTAAAATACTTTTTCCTACTGTCTCCCAGCTCAGCCTTCAACCAACCAACCAACCTGACTAAATTTGTCATCTGAAGAAAATTCCCAAATACAATACATCTGACTAGGTAAGAGTGATAAATGCAAAAACTGCAACTTATCTTCATAGTCCTCAAAAGAACCATAAAAAATAATGGATCTTCATCATGTTCGTCTCTGAATGCAAGCTACTTCTTATGTACCATATGCCCTCTGAACCACAGTGAACTCACAACTGACAATCCCTGTACGAAAGAAAACCATGGTTAATAAGAACTTGTCTCCTTAAACATTCTCCCTCTGATCATTCAGCTGTCATCTTCAAGGGTATCCTACAAAAGAAATTGGAAAGACCAAGCCAGGATTAAAGTTAATAATTTCATAGGACACCAAAAATTTTTGATTCTAACAACAGCGTTAAATTTATGGCACAATACAATTTACCTCACATACGACTTGCTAATCTCAGTTTCGCAGGAGATAATTACCTGTGCATTTTCCCATCCTGGGTTCAGTAGAGCTGAAGACCTTATTGCCTCTCCTCTTACTAACTTCCTCTCTGCTCCTTTCATCTGAAAAGACCTGACTGATTAATATAATGAAACTGAACTCAGAAAAACTGCTTCTGATCTTTGCTTATCTGTCCATTTGCTAGCATGTCCCTGCTTCTGTTTTTCGCTCCTTAATCTTGTTTGATTTTTTTCCTGTTAGGTGTACTGATAACAGATACTGCCTTTTCCCACACATATTCCTTCTGAATGTTATGACTATACCCTATTTACCAGAAAACCAGCCTCCCCTTTGAAAACATCAAGCGTAGTTCTACTTCTGACTCACAGATGCCTTTTTTGAATAGTTACATGGCTTTCAGTCTGGCCATTATCCAAACTCTCAATTACTTCAAAGAAATATTTGGGCTTAGGCAAAGAATAGGAACACAATCTAACTGGCCAAACATCAGCCACTATTTCTAAAAGCAAGGGAAAACATCTTTAATTCTGATCTTTCTAAAACGAAAGTGAAATCTGACATGGATGAGATTCAGGAGTATGTTGTGAAACACTGGGCAGTTATATATCACTCAGTCTAGTCAGAAATGAAAATTTTTATTGTCACTTCTCTCTGATACTTCCCAGGTAGTGAACTGGTCTTTGGCAATGCTCATTGCAATGATGCTGTATATTATTCGCTTCTCCCCTTCGCCCATGGAGCTCAAAAACCTCTTAACTTTACTTCTCTGTATCCAAATGTAGTAACTTTAAGCTGTAACAGCTTGGGAAAGGTTAACCAGTATCTTAACACTGAACTCAATAAAATTTTGCCTATGAACTTTCAGTATGCATTTTCATATGAATTAAAAGATATAGAATTAATGTTTAATATGTTTTAGGAAGTGTTAAATAAGCCAGTATGCAAAGCTCTGAGGTAAGGTGCAGATCTACCACATTTTGGCAAATGACATACACTTCCTTGGACTTCCAGAAGTAGCAGGTATTGTTCTGCTTGCAGTCCTTGCTGCACAGCTGAGAGTTGCTCTTTGTAAGCAAGTACCCAAATTTTGCATCCAAGCTAGAATTTCTACACCCTTCTTTAACCAAAAGGCATTCAGAGAAAATTTGAGGCAGGATTATGGAGATGATTTAAAACTTGCATCCTCATTTTGTGAAACTAAGGGTCTTCTGTGACCCCAATGACCAGTGAGACCTGCCTCCTCAGGATTACCATGTACAAAGTAACTGTTTACCCCATGTGTGCCTGTTACCATGGAAAAGCTCAGGGCATATATGGAAAAGATTTTTTGCAGGTTCAAAGGAAAAGCAGGCCCTCTTATCTCTTTCTCTGACTCAGGTAAAAACCGTGATCTTGCTCTGCTAGTCAGTATGGAGATAATCTTCAGCATTGATACTGCTGATGTGTGTAAACATTTGGTAAAAGCAAAATATTTGCCAAGGGCCTAAAAGGCTGTGTGCTTAAAGCAGCTCTCCATGCTGGCTTTCCTTAGCAAGGTGTACAAGAGAACATGTACTCATCTATCGGTCCCACTGCTGCCTCTTAAGAGATTGAACCTACAGTGCATCATACCTACATCCCCACGAGCCATATTAAATTCCCTTCTCTTCTTTTGGCTGAGACACTGCAATGGAAGTTTCTTGCAGAAACCGAGGTGTTTCTGGAACAGCAAAACAGCTCCTACCACTCATGAGCCAGTGTTCCACTGTGCCTGTGGCACTGCTGCGGGGCTGGTACTACCATCAGCTCCTTCGATGTAGCGAGGCAGGTGGCTTCTGCCTGGGCCATCCGGTTCCCATGGCCAAGAGCCCACTACAGCATCCCTCTGCACCACTGCGGATTTGCAGATCTAGGCGCCGATCATTGGAGGAAACACACAAATTCAGCTCAATCAACCTCGTTTCCCATCTGCGAACAGGTAATGCGAGAGCAGTGTCGAGGATGGTGGTGGAGGAAAGGATGAAGTGTGAAAATAATGTGAGATGAGGATGCCTATGATGTCTGGAGATGGAAAACACTTTCCACCCTCCCGGGCAGCCGCAGGGTCTGTCCTCAACAGCCTTATGGGAGGGTGATGTGGTAGGAGCGCGGGGCACACAGGGGCGCGGCGGCCCTTACCTTCTCATTTTTCCTCTCTTCAGCTTTGCCGGCAGATCCCGGGGTGACGGGGGCACTCAGGGGCCCCGTGCCCACCTCCCCGTTGAGGTGGGCTGCGCTGACGTTGGGCGGGGTGATGGCGGCGGCGGCGGAGGTGAGGGGGATGAGGGGCCGGGCGCCTGGCGCGGGCGGCTGGTGGCCGTGCTGCGGGGACACGGCGGGGTGCGGCCGGACGGCAGCTGCTGGCAAGCGGGAGGGTGAGCTGGGCGTCCGCAGGGGCGACACGGTGGCGGTGGGTCGCTCCGGGGCCGGCACCGCGGGGTGCGCTGCGGGAGGAGGGACAGGGCACGGGTCAGCCCCTTGCACTGTCGGATCTGGCCCTTCGGTGACCCTCGCTGCCACAAGGTGCCAGCGCCCGACGCACGGAGAAATCAGCCTCTTAGCCTTAGCACAGGATAGATCAGTTTGCAAGTATTTTCAGCCAATTCCCCTCCTGGCCGCAAAAGGCCTGCCTGAAGTCATCAAAATTGGCTTGTCCTCTCCAGTGATTGACTGAGGAATGGGATTCACTATCCCTGCCCATGCCTGGAAATAAATACCAAGCCTACTGTCTTTTTAAAATAAATTTTCTCGTTCCAGATGAGCTACCTCTCGAACCCCCAGGACCCCCTCCTAATTGGGTAGGTTTTAGAGCAATGCAACATGAGAGCTAAAGCTCACCCCAGATGATCCGCACCAGTGTAGCGGACAGCCATTACAATGGAAGATCTCTTGCTTCAGCCCTAACAAAATGATCAACAACACATCACTGTGCTGCACAGGATAAATTACGCAGAAATCCACCAGAGGATTTCTGAGCTCAGCCTCCTCTCTGCCAGCAAAGTCCTTAAGGGACTATGCAGTGCCTTTTAGGCTTGCCGCCCCTGCTAAGCAAACCTGCTTGCAAGCAGTGGGAACCAGAAATTAGTGCTTGTCTGTTTAATGGTGACTGTGACAGACTGCTGAGAGGGATTCTGGAGCCTGTTGTTGCATACCCCATGTTGCAAAAAATGTGACAAAGCTGCAGGTCCATTTCCACAACTATGTTGTTTGCGACTTCCAGGTTGGTCGTTTGCTTAGGCGTAACCTAAATACAGCTCCACTTCAAGTATTTACAGCCTAGAAGTTGAGTCCACACCTAGACATTCCCTCACTTAAATGATTCAGTAATAGGACTGGCTGGAAAATGCATTTCATAAATGATTTCAACGTTTTGTAATCACTTAGTTCTGTCTCAGAGCAAAATTTGAACCTTTGAACATTTTTCTGAGCACAACCTACTCACTCACCCCACAATAGCCTCTATTCTGGTCAAGTTATTCACCTGGGATGTGAAAATATAGAATCTGGTCACTGCACTGTTCTCAGCTGTGGAGAACAGCTCTGGTAAGTTGTCCATTCCCTTTGCAACAGTACAGCTTTACAGTTTGTCTGGCTGAACTACATCCATTCCTGACAAAAAACTGAGTTCAGCAAATCAGCTTTTCTTTGACCAAGATGCATTTCACTGGAAAATTTCTGACCCACTCTGATCTGTGGTTTTCTTTCAAATTCATCTGAAGGACACATTTTTATGCAGCTGGAATTCACTCAATCTATATCTAAACAACAATGCTAGAACAACTCAAAGCACTATTTTCTCTTCCTGTGGTTAAGAGTGGCACCCATTACCAGGGATTGAAATGATAGAATACCATTAATCCTACTCACTACACCAGGTGAGCATTCCTGCCAGGAGGGAATTTCATCCCCCAGCCTTATGCCCTTGTATAATATCTGAAGCAATACTGAATACGAAGGGACAATGACCATCAGATTGGCACCTCTCAAGTTTATATGATTCTCCTTCACAGTAGCTCCTTGACTTTAGAACATCTTTTTTTTATTAATGCTGCTTATAGTAATTCAAACTATCATTAACTAATCTATAACTTGGTGTGATTTTACCATGTAGCGTGGAGAAGGCCCTAAAAGTTGTTATTAGAGACACCTTCAAGACTACTTTAACTATTAGTTACCATCTTCCCCTCCCTGGATTACCAAGAACAAACACTGAAAGTGCAATTTAACTTCCAAAGAGCCAGACAGGGCACCACTAGTTAACTGGAAGTGATTCCCTCCTGATTTTCCCATTTGGAACCTGTGTGATGAGCAACCACTGCTATTAGAAATCTAGTTTTCCAGAATGTTTAAGCTTGCAGAGGCAAAGTTTTGGACTAACGTAGGGAGCAACTTCTTTTCTAAATTTAGAGAAAAAGCACACTGATGGAATATCACTGCATGTACCTGGGTGCAGAACTGTGATTTGATAATCACATTAGGTACAATACATTTTTCATAGGTGTTTCCAGACACAAAGGAAACAAAAAAATATGAGAAACAGTAAAAGAAATGGCCTGAGAAAAATCAACTCTGAGCAGAGTTCTCACATTTTATTCTGTAATTTCATCTGCTTACTGTTACAATATACGCCTTTGCTCTGGGATCTCTGGATCTAGACTGTGCTGCATCAAACATGCTATTAATTAGCAATGCTCACTGAAGGCTATTTTTGTTCTACACCACTCATATTTCCTTTTGGGTGTATTCCCACATTAGTGGCCTTGTGCAAAATTGATTTGTTACTCATGTATATTGAAAGCCAACAGAAACGTGATTTGAATATTGTGCTGGCTTACTTCTCTTGGAAAGCTTTTCCAAAAGTCAGTGCATTGACCTGCCCTGAAGGACTAAAGGGACCTTTTGAGGGGCTCTGATCCACAGGATACTGGTGAGGACATGCATGGTGGAGAAAATTAGTAATAACCATGCAAATTTCTTTGATTTATTCTGGAAAAGATTTATTTAATTAAAACAACAATCTCATGAACCTTCTGGAAGGGTTGGAGAATTCCCTGCTTAGGAGGTTTTGGAACAGCTCTGTGGTCTCTGGATCACCCTGCCTGCCAACTTCTTGGCACTTCAGAGATATCAGAGTGACCTGGAGAAGCAATTTTACATCAGGGAAGCTGCTGGAGATGTAGCACAGCAGCACTGTGGAAGGAAGCTATGGGACGTGCCAGGTCTGTGGGGCAAAACAATCTGTTGCCTCAGTTTCAGCGGAGTCATCTGTCTGTTGACATGGGCACAGGAGGCTCCAGGAGCACCCGAACATTTCCTGAGAGCTTCACCTCAAAGGAGATATTTTTGCCTCTGGACTGTGGGTGCAGAAGGGCTTTTGGAAGGGTATGACTTGAAGGGAAAGCAGCAAGCACTTTCTGAACTAGACAAAAAGAGGATAAATCAATTATTCCCCAGTGTGACATGGATACTGTGTAAAGCCCTGCACTGTTTGTTGAGCAGAGAAGTCTGCACTGTTCAAGGTTCAGATTCACATGTATTTGATTGTGTTTTCTTCCCTTTGGTCTGGACTGTGTAGGAGGTGAAATTAGATGGTCATAATGGTGCCTTCTGGCTTCAATAGGTATGAATTCATGACTTACTCTGCAGGGTATTTCTCATTTGTGCTTGCTCTGTTTTTTATCTAAGACCTCAGCAGTTTTCAGCAGTCACAGCTTTTACTGATCTGCCTTTGTAAACACAATGTCTCACATCCCTATAAAATATCAGAAACAAAATGTTTTAAATTTTCCTATAAAGTTCCACCACAGGATTTACTTTTACTTGATTCAACATCAGAAGCTGTTTAACATCGGGGAAAGGGGAATAAATTGTACTCTAGAAAATTGCACTGTACATCAGAAAGGGAACCTAAAGAGAACAGAGGCCCCCTGGTGCAAGAAGCTCTTATTCTCACTTCAAAAAGGTGGCAACATTTTTCAGATCTTTTGCTTTATCACTAACACCGGGTCCCAGTCTGCCTAATAAATACCTTTCATCCCTGAAGCCCAATGAAATGCTTCTTAATTTTGAGGCATGTATTACTTACCCTGCAATAAGGGCAGTATTTTTCTGTCAGTAAGTCAATGAACTCAGAACTGTTAATCTCCTCAGTATGCAGGGTGCTTGCTTTCACTCAGATAAATTGTATAAATATTTGTAAATGCTATAATCTATTTCAGCTGTAGCAACAGAACAATCTGATAAACAATGTGGTTCCCAGAGATCAATAGAAACCCATAAATATTACAAGCAAAGAAAACATACTCTATCCCACAATGACTGAGCTGTGACTAAAATGAGAAAGAAAGCAAATTTTGGAGGCTTGCATTCGAGGGGTACAGCATCAATCCTGCTAATGCAGGGTGAGAGGCACTGGTGGGTATGCACTTACCTATCTGCATGGTGTTGCGGGTCTGGCTGGCTGGTGGCTGAGCTGAATACCTCAAGCAGTTGTTCAGCTGTGGAGAGGCTGCCTGTAGCTGGGGATGTGTCTGGGGAGCAGTGATAGGAACAACTGGTCTGACAGCTGTGGTGGCATTGTTGTGTCCAGCCCCGATGGGGTGGATGGCTCCTGGAGCTACTTTTGTTGTTGGAGCTCCTCCAGCTCCGCTGTTCCTGGGCTGCCCAGTTCCCACTGGTACCCTGCATGGAGTCAAGGCACAGTTTAAGAATGATGCAGAGACCCCAGGACCCAACTGATAAGCCCCCCCAGATGCTTAAAGGTTTCAACATGATACTCTCTCAGCTGTTAAAGTAAACTGATATATAGATATATATTTATCTTTCCAGAGCCCGGTCATAAACATGCTGGGGGACATTTTCACCCCTTTATCCTATAGGAAGAAGCACAGAGTAAAAATGGAGAAGATAATCTTTTTCATCACTATTTTATTACACTACATTTCTGTCTGAATAGCTTCTAGTAAAATCACAAATCTTAATTCAGAGGAAATGAGTATCTCCCAAATGTCATTTTGTGTGCCAGAGGCTATTTCAAAAGGAGTGATAATTAAAACAGATTCATAGATCTTTTGTGACCAAACCTGCATATAGCCCTATGGGGAGAAACAAAGATGGATAATACCATATCTGTGTGTGGCTATTGAAGGGGACTGAGAAGCAGCAGACTTGATAGGGCTTGGCTTGACTGAACACTTACCCTGTTGATGTAAGCAGCCCTATCTTAGACTTGCTAAGGGAGTGCAAAAGGGATGAGAATGCAGCTGACCTCAACGGAAACAGAAATCTAAACAGTAATTGACCCTGGTTTCACTTCTCACTTAAATCATATGCCTAATTCATATTTCATCTGAGTGGCAAGGTAGACCTCAGAGGGAAGGGACAAGGTTTGTTCTGTGCAATCAGTTCAGATTACAGCACGTCTTGATCTTCTTACCACTGAGATAGGAACTCTCTGACCAGGACAGAAGGGCACCAGTGGACAAACTCAGCTGCTACTCAGCAGCTCTTTCTCTGCGTTTCTTACTAAGGCTCCTGAATAATTTCTGTGCCCAGCAGTACATGCCATGAAACAGAGGGATCATTTTGTGCTGTTCTCCTCTCCTGGGCTGCTCATTTTATGAAGGTCCTCTTCCAGGAAAGGCTGGCACAGGGAATATGAAGCAGAACAAAATAAGGTGGAGGAAATGGAAACACAACAGTGCAAGAGATTATCAGGAGAGGAGAGAATAACAGAAAAAGTATAAAAGTCAACTATAGAGAGTAGGACTAAGAGAACTTCTGGGTCCCCAAGACTGTTGTGTGGGAACAAAGAGAGAAGAGCAGAAAGAAGAAGTATATGCTGAACAATCTGGGCTGATTCAGAGGACATGAATGACAGAAGTAACCCTAAGAAAGGAGTAGAAAGGGGAAAAGTCAAAAGAGTGAAACTCTGAGAAAGACTAAAGCATAGGCTGGAAGATATGGTCTAAATATGCAAAAGATAGCTATTCCTTCTGCCCAGTCCTCCCTCCCACAAAACAACAAGAGGAAAGACAACACTGTGCTGTCATTGACTTGACTCATCTCATGGTGCAAGATTTGCCTGGATTACATTTCGCTAAATGAATCTTTTTTTTTCCTTCAGGGTTTTTTTTTTTTTTTTTGATAAGCTTATAGGTTGGGAAAAGCTGGGAATCCCACCAGATGGAAAACTTTACTGTCTGTCATCTGCTGTGAAAAGCTGGCAGGGTGGCAGGAAGGTTCAGCTGGAGCTGACTTGGCCATCTGCACTAGACTGAGCTTGCCAGAAAAGCACACCTAACAGTCCACTGAGAGGTGTGTTCAGGCAAACATGCACACCAACAGGTACAGAAACTATCTATGACTCCCACAGAGGTGGAGAGATACTGGATGTGGCAAATTTCCTCTGCTGCCCTGTGTCTGTCTGTCCATCTAGAAGGTCTTGTTTTTTTCCGCCATGGTCTGCTCATGCATGTCTTTTGGCAGCTTATAAATCTAGTTCAGTGCTATTAAATTCTAGGACAACTTCTTTTCCTTGGGTTTTGTATGGAGTAGCAGAAAAACATGCATGAATCTTAGCATCTGCTTTGCTGTCAAAGTGGAACAAAGTATGTTGAAAGAGTAGCAAATAGGAGATTTTGTTGCTATCAGATTTTTCTTCTTCTAAGAGTGATTTGCACAGGAACTTAATTAGCTCACAGGATCATAAATATAATCATAAAGCTGCTTTTGGGCTTTGTGGAAAGCACTCTTGCCCTTTAGCACTTCTCTGTCTTGTTCTAGCTGTGACATGCTGCATTTAATAAAGTCTTGCTGATTCAGATCGCCAACCCTTCAGCACAAACTTCATTACTAATTAAGAGCTGAAGAAGCAAGCCAAGGCAGCCAAGAAGCTCTATAAAATAAGGTAAATACATTTAGGTTGATCAACTGTGGAGAACCAATGAATTAATATTTGGGTTTTTTTTACTGAAATGCAGTATTAGGACTGTCAGCAGGCTTAGCTATCATCTTCTAATCAGCTCTAAACTTTTGGTCTTGTTCTAAGGGAGACATGAGCACACAAATGTAACATTCACCTGCAAGGAGCATGTTGGCTAATCAGTCTGGGACAGAGAGATGATTTTTCTTCTCAGCTTTCAGGCTATTTCAGAATAGGCTCTGGATCAGAAATAATCTGTCGTCCAATACTGAACTCTGAAAAATGGCATTCCTCCCCAAACATGCTACTCTTTCCTTCTCTCATCTTCTGCAACTGAGATGAGGGTAGCTAAAATCAGACAATTTACTGAACTCTCCTACCCCTTCTGAAGTTTAACAGTTCAAACATTAGTTCAGATCCAAACCTTTTCAGATCTTTAAGAAAAACAAAATCTACATGAGGAACTACTGAAAAGCAAGACACAAGCTTTCCTTATTTTATGTCCAGTAGTTTTATAATGACAACTAATTCATTGGCCAAAAGTAAAAACCTGGGCTTATCAGAGGTTATAAATGCCATGATCTAATACAATTACTGCAATCTCCTGGGGACTTGGGTAACTCCAGTGCTACAACCAGCAAGTCTCACTACTTAAGTCTAAAGTGCCACCAGAAAATTTCTGGAAGGGAAATGTGATTTAAAAGCACAGCTATGTTGTTTTCAGCATCCTCCATTTGTAGAATCCCTTTCAGCCCCTGTTCAGGCCAGTGGTCCTCACCTTGAAACAGGTGTCACGTAGTTGCCTGGGAAGACACCAGACATCCCACTCCTCAGAGACGTTCCCTTGAACCAGCCGTCCTGGCACTTCTCAATGACCCGGTACATCTCACCTTTTCGAAGCTCCAGCTCATCGTTCTTTTGGGGCTTGTAGGCATACAGGGCTAGGTAGCTGTGGGGAGAGGTCACACAGGAAGAGAGCACACAGATTACATCAACCACCACCTGTTCTGCTCCAACTCCAGCCCCACAAAGCAGAAAGCAAGCAGAAGCATTGTTAAGAAATTGTGGTTAAAAAGGGACACCATTAGAGCATACCAAACAAGGCAGGGCAGAGAAGGGATTATAATCAGGGTTAAGGGAGGTGATAATTTAGAAATTGATGAGACATACTTCTCACTCAGGGCACAACCAAAGCAAAACACTGCAATACAAAGCAGCACCAAAGCTAAGGACTTAGCAGCAGTTTCAGGAAGACAAGGCAATTACAGAAAGCTGGAGTAACAAGAACTCAAGTAAGAGGGGTTTGCATACTCTAACATTTGGATGAAGTATACATTCATATGCTTCAGGGTGGGAGCCACTGTAGAGTTTCAGAAGAAATTTTTCTTACGGGTAGGCTACTTCAAAAGTATTTAGACAGCTTTACTTGCAGCTTTCTCAATACAATTTCAACAAAGTGACAGAGGGCCAAATTCTGTAAGGGACATTTTACTCAAGTAAGTGAAGTGGTAAAATTTGGCTTCAGATGCTTTGCATGCAAGTATTCTAATAAATCTTTGATATAGGATCCAATATGTAGAACTTTTTATTTATTTAATTACAGCTTTTATTTATTCCTTTGTTTAGTATCTTTCTATTTATCTCTCCTTTGTTCTTCCGTTACTACTTCAGGGATGTGTCTAGTGTTGTGAAATGACTACAGCTTGAAGTCCCTAAAGATATTCTCTCTGTTTAGAGAGATCCTTGTTTAAAATTAAGAATGATTGCTTGCACTTTGGGAAATAATGGAAAGTTGAGATAGAACAGCAAGAGTGCACATGCAAGAACAACACTTTATTTGTAAATACTATTTTTTTATACTCTTGCTTTTCTACAGATGTAGAAGGGGATTTCTGGTAATTCTTGATCAAGGTTATGCCTTTTTGAGGTTTTTTATTTATTTGTGTTTTACAGGCAGTGAAGAGATTAGGACAAATGGGAAAACACTTACAGAAAGTGCATTTACACTACAAAGTACAGCAAAACACTCTTAGGCTCAGAGGTGGGTGAGAAGAGGCTTGCTGCCCACCTAATAGCAGCAAACCAAAGAAATAATGAAAACTATAACCATTGCAATTGTAGGTTTTCAGCCAATAAAAATGATACATGACTTTTTACTTCTGCTCTCCAGGAAATATAATTGAGGAATAAATCCTGTTAGTTTTCTTGATTCTACTCCTTTATTGTATCAGTAGATTTCCTTATTTTGATTCTAAAGGCAGTAAATAAACAGCAGTAATGAGCAGAATATGAAATATTTGGTAACATCTCCTTGGGGAATGCTTAGGCTGATGTGCCTGGCTCTGTTTACCACGTGCATGGGGTACAAAGACTTAATCAGAAACTGTATTTCATTAGTCAACAGATGGGAGGAAGCACCCTGCACATCCTTTGTTTAGCCTATATAATCACGTGGTCTTGAGCAGGTCGTAGCTGTTAACCTGATGGAAAACATGAGGATACATATGAATGAAGAACATCCAAATATGTCATCCTGACAAGAAAAAAGGTTCCATGCTTCAGTGCTAATCCTTCAGCACTGCACTCTGCAAGGACACAACAGAAAGTGCCAGACTGCATTCACTCGAGGGAGCAGAAAGAGTGGCTTTGACTACCCCTTTGAAGTTGCTACTTACACAGGGCTCAGATTCAGAAGCTATGGGTAAGGCAAGGGGTCAAGGACAGAGCATTTAGACTCACTTAGCCTTTTTCTCCAAGGGGTACCTATAATAATGTAATTTACAGGTGGAGATGCTGGAAGAAGGTGCAAGAAAAATTACCCTAATTGGATGATAGGCTGTTGTGCCTTGCAGCTATCTCCAGCTCTCCCACTAGGTTCTTTCTCTTCTCTGTTACTTGTGTCACCCCGCAAATTCCCCCAAATCAGCCACCAGTAATTCTGAATATCTAACATCACAATGAGCCTAAGCATCCTTTCTTCATGGACTGGCAATCCTGTCACCTCTGTGGGGCAGTGAGGATGTCCATCACTGGTGGTCTGCTCTATTAGTTGCAAAGAGGCAAGGAGTTCTCCAAACCCAGCAACAGGCCCAGCCTGGGTATATTGCCCACTCTGTGGGGACAGGTATACACTCCGTGTGCTGGCAGAGAGGCGGCTGTGGGAGAGCTGGGTGGGATTCCTACTCTCATCTATGGCTGAAAATTTAAGTGCAGGCAGGTTCCCTCACCAGAAAGTGTTTCTGGGTTTTTCCTCTGGCAGGAAATCAGGTCTAGCAGTCCCTTTTGCTGAGGCTGATTTTGCCTTAAGCCAAAGTCTTTAGACTTGGACACATTTCACTATTCTTTAGATTTTAGGTGTGAAACTTCACGAGCTAACTCCCTTCAACCTAGAAGAAAGTGTTAAAAACAACCATGAAATCTCGCAAAATGTAATATCAAGTTTTTCTGGGCTATGTGAAACAGTGAGGCTAAGGGTTAGGGATCAGGACTCAAAAGAAACCAAAATGTTTATTAGAAGGTCCCTACAAAAGGTCTAAGTGAGAAGGTAGTTCATGTTCTTGGACTTGGGGATCTGCCTGTGTCTGTAATTATAATGCAGAAGCCCCAGGGCTCTGTCTAGGGTTGCACCTCCCCACTACTGCTACAGCTTTCAAATAACTCATCCTCTTTGACTGGAACTTGGCTTGCAAATGCAAAATGACAGACTGGATTACAAGGCTGCTTCACAAGGGAGACAACAGGAGAAGCATGGGAGGGAGAAGGGGAGGCTTGCTGAGGTATTGAGTCAGGGACACATTGCCAGAGAGCTGCAAAATGTCCTGATTCAGCAATTAAATACTGGAAATACTGCCAGTTACTGCACCCTAGTCAGGGCAAAGTTTGAAATAAACTTGTGCCATCCAGGCTGCACAGGGTGACCACAGGATGATGATGGGACATTCAGTGGGACATTCAGTGAAGCATGGCACCTCTCAGGTATAAAGATCTCAACTTAGTAGCCAAGAAGAAATTTGTTTGGTTCTGTACCAACCCACCTATTGTTCTTAGAGAATATTTCCTGTGTTATTTTTAGGATTTTATTTGTTAATTCAGACCTTGGTTTAGCCATATCATAAAGCCCAAAAATAGGGACGTGCATATGTGTATGTGTGTCTATATAGTTGTCCTGTTTTCACAGTATCTCTGTTGAAAGGAAAGGGTTCAGTAGTTTGACTAGACAGGTATCAGATAAACCAACCCAGCTACAAGAGACTTACTATAATGGAATCTATTCTTTTTTGTTCTATATCTAGTAAATCTTCTGTTACTCTACACACTATTCAATAAGCCCCTATGCCCAAGATATGAAGTTCATTCATTAGCTTTGTTCATTTATTGTTTATGGCACCAAAAAAATGCAATTGGATAATTTTTTCTGGTTTATGATGGTTTATGATGTTTATAAGAGCTTTAAATGAAGGAAGATTTTCTTTAGCTGAGAGGCATTCAGTTTGCTTCACAGTGATTAATACAGCTATAATAAATAAAGTCTAAAAGGGTTCACAGAAAAAGGGGGAAGTCTTGCTTTTCTCTACTCATTTTTCAATTTCAGAAGAGGTTGTCTTATGTATGAAATTGCAATCTCCCTCTTCTCAGAATGCTCCGGAGCTGAGATTTGGGCTTCCAGATTTTGAACACACACACACCGATGGGTGCACACACACACAAAATTGGAAACAAAAAGAACACAGTGACTAGATGAACTGCTTACATATTGAGGGGGAGCTGGACCTTCGGTGATGTTCCCTGATCTCCAA
>VYZS01094634.1:42311-52608 GCA_013400695.1 Neodrepanis coruscans | reverse complement strand
AAAAAAAAAAAAAAGAGGAAATTTAAAAAGAAAGAAAAAACAACTTGAGAATAAAAAGTGGAGGGACCCAGAGCCATTAGTAAGAAACATGGCTTATACTTTTGGTGCCATCTGGTTGTACAGTAAGCTAATTTAAAAAGGAAAAAAAAAATCATCTTGCTGTTAAGTGCTAATGTGGACAGAGCCATTTCACTTTTCTGATTCTACTGGAAATGGCTAAGCAATCTGCATTTGAAATATGAGGGCTTAAAACATTGTCTTTAAAAAAAATTACAGTGTGCACCAGCTCTTCTATCATCTGCACTCTGAATGTTAACTAAGCATCCAAGAGTACCAAAGCTACTCTTTAAACCAATATATTTTCTGTTTCACTGGCTAGATCCACCTCAGCCCAGGACTTCCTAAAAATCCCAGAAGAATTCCTGAGGTTCTTTTGGCTAAACTTTTTTTTTTTCACTGAAGTAACTTCATGTCTTTCCTTCACCCTTTTGTAAATATACATCTATTTTAAGTATTGTTTAAATATCTGTTTTAAATATTGTCATTAAGCTTTTAAATTATCACATAGTGAGGCAAAAATAACTCTATAATTATCTTATTATTAATTAAGATTTTCCAATTCTCAAAAAGAAAACTATTTGAAAAAGAAATAACAAACACGAGATATCCCATATTATCTTTTTCTCATTTTCCCTTCCATCCCCTTGAAGCATTCACATTTCTATAAGTAATCCCATTCAGGCTGGAATTCCATATCTATAATTCAATAATGTGCTGTAAACAGCAACTTGCATACCAGACTATGCAGAAAACTTATAGGAATATTTTCTCTTAACATACGTTTTATGCATATTTTAAATCAGATCTGTTTTTTAAGATTGTCCAAGGAAATGGCGGATCTTGGCTTTTCCCTACTCCTTGCTGGCCAGGGGCAGGATTAGTTCCTCAACCTTTGTATGCTCCACACTCTATATAACAAAAACTAGGAGAAATCTTAAAAAATAAAACCAAAGCAAAAAAGCAGCATGCAGAACCTGAAATTCAAAAACTATCAGCTCCAATTATGGTGATCCCAGTCTCTGCCCAGCTTCTTCTGGGTTTCTAACATCACTAAATGCAGCATATTTCTGCAGCAGGAGCCACGTTCAATTGAACTCAGTGAAGAAACTGTCAGAAATCAGTGTTTTTACAAGTAAACTCTTCCTCTCAGTCAGCGTCCTCCTCCGCAGGACTGGGGCAGTTTAAGCTTTAACATCAAAGATCAGATTTCACGCAGATAATTTTTTTCACTGTTGTAAAAAAAAAAAAATTTATAATAACTTTTCTTCAACCTGCCCATTGCAGTGATGGACACATTCATAGTACACTAGGAGCACTAGCTAGGTGCATATCACAGCTACAAGATAGAAGCATCCAGCTACAAATGTCTACACAACTTCAACCCAGATAAATATGGAGCTTTTTTTTTAAAAGTTATGATCTATCTCGATTTCAGTGTTGAGCCTCAGAGGATGAAAATAAAGGTGGCATTTCCCAGTAAATCAGATTATGCCAGCTCTTCTTTTCTCCCCCCTACAAATTCCAGGTATAAATTTGATTATCTAAGCCACTTACATTTCTCTTGAAGTCTCCATGCTTGACTGCTAAATGCAAGTTTAATACAATCACTCCCATGTCATCTTCTAAACTGTTGGGATCTCCCAATTTTAAAATGTGTTCAGTATTTCTATAAGCAAAAAAAAAAGGAAAAAAAAAGATGTGCACTTAATGACTCCAGTTAACTCGAGTTGATTATTAAAGGTCAGGCTGAGCTGTGCAAATTTCAGCTTCTTGTCTGAAATTCCCAATATTGAGTTTAAATGTTAAAATGGGAAATCTGGAGGTTTCCTTCTTAGTTCTGACAAAATAGACCCCTCTTTTAATAAGGCAGCACAGTGTTTCTACAGCCCTTACTACTCAAAACTCTCCATATGCAGATACATACCGAATTAAGTTACTACTACCTCTACTTCACAGGGAAGAACAGTATCAGGGAAACTCATCCATGTGAATTTTCTAATATTAGTGGCTGGGATTTGACTCCAGAGATATTTATTCTGCCTGCATTTAATCTCCCTCCATGACTCTGTTCCCCCACTGAAAACAGGAATGCTGGTATATACCTGGTGGCACTATCTTATGGCTAAAGTCATTAATGTTTCTAGAAATTTGAATACAACAGCCATGGGAGCTCCAAGACACCCGCACAGGGAGAACTCATTTTCTCCTAAAAAGTCATTGCACAGCAAGGGAGTATAAAAGAGAGAACTAAAACTTGAATTCCTGGCTTCCAGCTCCACATTGAGACCAAGCAGCAGCAGACAAAAGGCACAGGGCTTGCCTCGGCACTAAATCAGGGCCAGATGCAGCTGCCGCAGGGATGGATGGCTGCGGGGGGAGGCTGGAAACAGGGCGCTGGCAGCAGCCACGAAAACTGTTCCCGAGCTCGATGGTGCACAGGGAAAGGCACCCTGCACTACGTGGGGCTAAGGATGGGTCTCTACTTTCTCCCCCTCTTTCTTCTTTCACCTTCATAAATTATTCTGTTGTAGCTCTCCCCAAACAATGCCACATACAGAAATTCTTAGTCTTAGAACTGGGCTTCATCCAGGTTGGATTTGAATCAAGTACGTAACTCTACATGTGTGGAGAAGATTTATCTCAAGTGATTTCTCTTAAAATGATCTCCTCGATCTTCCGACAAAAAAAAGAAAAATAATTGCATGAATACATAAATTCCAAGCCAGAACAATAGCATTTCATTATTTCCCTCTGTTAATCAAATAAGCTTTATTAATAAACTTTAATTAAATAAACGCATTACCTATCGAGTTCAAGTTCACTGAGTGCTACAAATGCCGAACCCATGAAGTCTGAAGAGGTTAAATCTCGATCGTACACCTGGTAGCAAAATAAGACAAATATTTCCAATTTTCACATCATAAGCCAGTTTTATCCCAGGCGATGAAAGAACAGATATTTTAAGCCCTTTCAGTTCAATTTCGTATTTGAAAGATCAAAGCTTAGATATAATTCAGGGATCATTTTCCATCTCCCTGCTTTAATTTGTATTTTTAACTAAATATTTAACTGGCATTTTGAAAGTATCTTCTTAATATTATGTAAACAGAGACATGTGTGCTGCTATGGATTGTGCCTGTTCCTTTATGCTCCATGCGACAGCCTAATGAAACACTGCACAAAAATCAGGTACTTCTGGTTACAGATGTTTTAGCAATTAGTGCTCACAACTGGTAGCTTGTGGTTCTGGTAACTATAGCGTTACTCATAATGAGAAAAGGCTTTGCTACTTGTCACAGCTGCATCCCAGGTAATAATTCTGTGCGACCCAGCCAAATTACACTCCTAAAACGTGCTCCTCAAACCGCTCTTGGTTTCCCTGAGTTTGCACAAGCACGGGAAGAGAGAGCAGAATTTAGCTCCACAGATTTAAACAGATCCAGTCAAGGAGTTTTATTTCAACTTGGGTTTTTGCAGACGGAAAGCAAAACATGAGAGTAAAATCTGGAAAAGACATATGTGTATTTTAATTTGAAATTGCTGAAACTCTTAAATCAGATTCTGTTTTATGTTATGCTGCTACAGCGAATAAAAATCAATATGTTTCTAAAGTAGAAAATAATTGCTTAAAAAAATATTGACCCATCTTTCAAAAATCTAAAACCTAACCTTACCTTGATCCAGAGTTTTTGATCGAGGGTCTGTACAGGCAGCACAACAGTTTCATCCCAAACTGGGTTGAGGTTCTTATAGACTACCTTACTTTTGTAGAGAGTTTTCCCATTCAGTTTAAACTTCACATATGGGTCACTGGTACCTGTGATAATTAATAAAAAAACAGATTAGCATGCCTCCATGTAACACCACAACCTTAAATTATATTTTCATAAAATAATAAATAATAATAAATGGTAGCAACTTATTCTATAGATAAATGCATATACCTAATTACCTATACAAAAATTGCTTGTTCGTACAGGAAATCTAGAGACAGAACCAGAAAGTTGTCTGAAAGGTGGCAAAAAAAACATTGTAGTTTGCTTGATCTCTGCTGTTTTATTCTTAAAGAACACTAATTATTCTTTAGTAACTTAGTAAATATTTTAATTTGGGAAAAGAGCAAACAGAAGCAGCGAAGAAGGACTTTTTTACAGGCCAACTAAAGACACAGTGGAAGAGAGAAAATGTGATCCTGTAACTATGAATATATAAAAGGACCAAAACTCAAAAGCATCGTAACTGGGATAGGAGCTCCAAGGAAACCAGTAACAATAGCTAGAATACCCATCAGGATTTCATCACTGGTGTCACTTGCCAATTTACTGAAAACAAAATTTGAAGTTTCAGTGAAAAACACCGACATTATTCGTCAGCTCAGGATAAAAACCACACACAGAATAGACTCCGTAAAAACAAGCAGTGTTCAGGTAACACATTTTTTATTCCAAGTGGCACAATTTGCCATGGCAGTAATGTCCCATATTTTTATGGAGCAGATGTCCATGGACAGAGCATGAGGCTTTTGCCACTCGGCAGCAATAGAAAGACTTGCAGCTGTCAAAGGAAAACAGAAGAGGGAATCAACTTTCTATTACTGTTATTAAACTAGCAGCATCTGCACTAACACCAACTACCATGCAGGACACCAGAAAAAACAGGGAACAAGGTACAGGGAGGATTTAACTAGATGGTTGATTTAGTTATTCATACAGAGATTTTTGCAAAAACATGTCACAAGCTGCAAATAAGAGAAAAAAAATAAAACCGAGATGTGGCAGCTCATACAATTAACTGAACCCAGGTGCCACTCATCTGTCATATCCAAGATTTTCTGTAGTTATATTTGGAATTAAACTCCCCTTCTAACAGTTCAATTTCATTAGAAAAATAAGGTGATGGTCCCGGCTGCCCCCAGCCTGCAGTAAGAGCTGCTGGCAGGAAAGAACAATTCCTACACCAGACTTCAGTAGGAACAATTCAAACCTCCCTGGTATCCACTGAGATACTGACTGACAAACTCATGGCAGTCCAGGATAACCCAGTCTAAGAGCAATATTTGGTCTGATTAGAGAATTGGTGAAACTGTGAGGATTTGAAAAGTCCATATTTAAACATCCAAAGCTCTAATCAATGTTACGTGAAGGCAGACTTAAACGCAAGAAAAAATAGTCATGTGTAAGCACCTATTTGGAATTAGATAGCACTGTAAAGAACTGTGCTCCTCAGGCATACAGACTTATTCTTAAGAAGTATAGAAAGTTTTTAGTCTCCTTTAATTTCAAAAGAGAAGAATTGTGGAACCTGGCACATTCTGCACACAAAGAGTGTTTCATTCACAGAAGGAAAGTATCAGCTGGTTTTCAAATACTATCTGCAGCTGATCTTTTTCCTAAATAATAATTGCTAAAATAAATCCCTTTTTTGGTGAAAAAAATGCTGCAAACTTAAATAGAATTTTCTTTTCCCTTTTCCTTTAAGAGAGAATAATAATAAGGGCCTGATCAAAAGCCAGGGAAGGCAGAGGGCAGTTTCTCATTGTTTCCAATGGGCTAGGACTAGACCTTTCCCTAGAAACTTCTCAGAACTATGATTATACTCTTATATAAAGCATTCAGCTTAAATCCAACACAATTTCCATGAGAGGGAACACACAGATAGATCGCAGCCCCACAATGTGGGCAGTAGCCCTCAGAGGGTGCAGAACTAACAAATAACAGCATTGATCTCTTTGGTGTTAGTTTCTTCCACCTGCTTCATAAAGATTTAAAGATAAAAAGGTGAAAACCTCCCTGACCTCTATTTACAGAGTAAGTAGGAGAAAGCTGCATTATTAAATGTAAGAGTAATAATAATGTGATGATAATGTCCACAACCCATTCTGTGCATGAAATAGCAACTGGCCGAGACAAGGAAAGTAACTGATGAAGAGGGCGATGGAGGCAGGTGGTCTATGGCCATAACTCATCTGCTTTTGGCACAGAAAACTCATGAAACAAGGGCAAAACCTGAAAAGAGAGAAAAACAGGAGATCTAGAGAAAGCAAGCAGCCAGCAAGTTCAATACCCACAAGCAGAAAACTCTAAGCCCTTTCTCCGAGGCTGGAAAGCAGGAAGACTACAGCTAAGTAAGCATCCCAATTGCATTACTGCTTTGAAAGGTTTCCAGGTTGTTATACAGTAAAAGAAAATAAAAGGAGGGGGGAAGGGGAAGGCTACCCAGCACTGCTCTCATGTGAGCCAGGTTTTAGTGATCATTCCCATCCATTTAATTTATAATAAATTCTCCCTTTATATGCACATATATTCATATACAGAAACATATATATGCACATAAAAGGAACATACACGTGTATAAATATATATTTATATAAAAACACATACTGTAGTTAAAAAACAGTAAGCGGGGGGGGAAGCTATAATAAAAAGAGGCCTTTAANCAGAAACATATATATGCACATAAAAGGAACATACACGTGTATAAATATATATTTATATAAAAACACATACTGTAGTTAAAAAACAGTAAGCGGGGGGGAAGCTATAATAAAAAGAGGCCTTTAATTAAATAAGATTGCCACTCTGGGATCAGGCCTTCATGCTTGTCAGCTTACTCTCAAAATAAACATCTCAAAGCGGGGCCTCAGTGGTGTCACTTACTCCAGCAAGGCAGCCTGGGTAATCCCTCGCTATCTTGACAGCCACATAATGTTCAAACTGTTTCACGGGTGAGCGGCAGCACTCGGGCGAAAGAAAATATTAATGCTGAGAATTAATAGAGAAAGGGATGATGGTTTACAAAAGCCAAACAAGGAAAAGGTGTCAAGTTAGTACCGGTGTTAATTGTGAGGGAAAATAATTGTGGAGGGGCGGGGGGATTGGTGGTGCTCGCCTGTCTGGCTGTCACAGGGGTAACATCTCAACTAGGCAGGCAGGGAGAAGGGTCGGCACGGGAGCGCGGCTCCCGGATCATACAAATGACGGGATGACACCTCCATGCCAGCGAACAGCTGGACTGTCACCTCCATGGCGGGATCTGGAGCACACTCAGCACTCAGCGGGCTGGGCCTGGATGGCCAGGAGAGAAATGCTGGGAGTGGACATGGCAACACAGCCCCTCTGGGGACTTCTCAGTGCTTCCCCCAAGTTGCTCCCAAGATGCTGACAAAGCTCCCTACGCCATTGTGTCTGCTCCTGGTTTTCTTTAAGGCAGCCCAGACCACATCAAGGTGATCAAAAGAGGTTAAAAAAGAAAGAGGGAATGAGAAATAAGCCAGGCGGACAAGCCTCTCCAGGTGGGATGAACATCACAGACTGCAAATTATTGACTACATTTGAATTCAAGGCTTGAAGCCTTCTGGATTCAAGCTCAGAAAGACGTCTGGATCTATTAAAAGCCATTTATTAGAGACAATCTACAATCTAAGCAGAAATACATGAGGTTTTTTTTTTAAAGTGCTTGGTGATTTTAGAGATGAACCAGTCTAAAAAAAGGATTTTTGTTTATAATCTTCTTTTAAATGTGACAGAAACGGATAATTTTCTGAAGAAGGCAGACCAATTAGAAAAAAAAAAAAAGCTTTTTAGCAGCCATTTCCTAGTGAAGGCAACTGAATCAACAACTTTTAAGCACGTGCACTCAGGCCCTTCTGAAAGGAAGGTCTGAACCTGCTCATCTCAGTCTCATCAGCTGTAACAATATCAACAGGGAAAGAGATTACTTTTGAAGTAAGTAGGGAATTTTGCCCCAAAAATACTTCTCTGGTGGGAAAGGCAAGCTGTGATACTCTGAGCTTAATTTTAATATTATGAAATGACAAGAAAGTTCACACACAGTAAAATATTTGGATGAAATATATATGAAAAACCCAAGATAATCTACTTCTCAGACTAAAACAAACCCAGTAAGAGTAAAAAGAAAGGACAACCTCTAAGAAAAAAACATTCATCTTAACAATGATGCCCCCTGGAATTCTTTTGTATGATATCTATTTCACTTCTATTTTCTTCCACTAACACAAAAAAAACAATGAGTGGAGGCAGACCAGACATCACCTAAAATATACAAAAGCTTTAGTGAGCAAAAAAGTTGCAGGGACAGAGCAGTAGGAAGGAGTTTAGTAGCCCAAGAAACTGTTAATGGTGTTTTTAAATGGATACTGCTGCCCTCTAGCAGCTACCGAGAGATGGATCACAGCGGCTGAGTTTCATATAGCTACACATTTGCTTTGTAATTAGGAAATAGTAACCCAACAAACCCAGAAGACCCAATATAATTTGAAGCCACACACTGTTTTATAGCAGCAAACTTACTGGAAATGTAGCATATGAAACAAGTCTCGTTCCATAAATAAATAAATAAAAATGACCACCAAGTTGCCTTAAAATCCTTAAAAACCAAAGAACAGTGTGAAATATAACCTAGACCATCTTTAGCTTTGTTTAAAAAACCCTAAATTTTAATCTGAAGGAGGAAATTAAGGATTTATTTTATATGCATGTAAAGAATAAATATCTGAAAATCTTTCTAGAAATAGAATTACTGGAGTTATTTACGACAAGGAGTAAAAGACATTTTAAAATGGAACACACATTTTTCATTTTAAGTGGAAAACCACTATAGTCTTGTAGTGAAATAGCCAAGATCAAGGCTTAAAGGGGAAATCAGAAAAAAAAAGTATTCTGCTGGCAGGAAATTCAGGTAATTTTGGAAAGTTTTGTGCCCAGATAGTTTTACATAGCCAGATGGAAATGAAACATTGCTTGGAAACAAGCAGCACCAATAGGTTCCAAGGGAAAATAAACTAACAAGCGCAAAAAAAAAAAAAAAACAACCCAGAACATACAAACCAAAAAACAACCCCACCACAACAAAACCCAATAAATCAAAAAGACCAGAAAAGTGTGAAGAAACTGTGCAATCCCCCAGTTGATGGGGAAATAAAGAAGGGGAAAAAAACGTCTGAACCAAACATTAACAGAATGAAAAATGCAAATACAGGAGTTTCTATTCAAGATATATTTCTATTCAGAAACACCGTTTCCAAAGAAAAGAGCAAAGCAACTAAGAAAAACCTAACATAAACCTTGCTAAAATACCATGGGACTACACTGGGGACACATGACAAAGAACAGAATTGCCTGTGGTATTAATTGGCCCAATTGAACATTGTATTCCCAGTCAGGACTCAGGTATGAACAAACAAGAGGACACAAAGACAGGGCATAAGGTACATTTGCATCACTAGGCAGCACTGAGGACCTTTGGTGTAAATAGTTGCATCTTATCATAGAAAGGTGTGGGTTGGAAGAGACCATAAAGATTATCTAGTTCTAACCCCCTGCCAATGGCAGCAACACCTTCCTCTAGACTAAGTTGCTCCAAGCCCCAGCCAACCTGGCCTTGAACACTTACAGGGATGGGGCATCCACAGCTTCTCTGGGCAACCCGTGCCAGGGCATCACTACCCTCACAGTAAAGAAATTCATCTAATCTAAACCTATTCTATAAGTTTAAAGCCATTCATCTACCTTCCTCTAGACTAAGTTGCTCCAAGCCCCAGCCAACCTGGCCTTGAACACTTACAGGGATGGGGCATCCACAGCTTCTCTGGGCAACCCGTGCCAGGGCATCACTACCCTCACAGTAAAGAAATTCATCTAATCTAAACCTATTCTATAAGTTTAAAGCCATTCATCTTTGTACTATCACTACATACCCTTCAGCTTCCTGTAGCCCTTCTAAGCACTGGGAAGGACTTAGAGTCTCCCTACAGACTTCTCTTCTCCAGGTTAAGCAACCTCAACTTAGACTTTCTTTTTTTCCCTCAGTCTTCGACCCACTAAAATCTCCTCACAGGGTCCCAGAAGGATACAGTGTAAGCTGCAGTTGCTCCCCAAGAGCCATCTCTGACAACTGATGGAGATAGCAGCTTTCTTAAACCATTCTATCTAAATTACAATTTCTACAAAAGAACCATAGGGTAATCTCTGGGGCCTACATATACTTTTTGTATGCTGCCATACCTACATTTCCTAATTGAACATTGATTTACCAAGGATGAATAGGCATACAAGTTGCTTTTGTTTGAACTCCTCCTATTTTCTTGATGTTTCTATCTTTGTGTATTCTTTTCCCACAGCAAGTCCAGGAGGGATGCTGTCAGGGATCACTGCATATAAGGGCAAAGTTTCAGCCACAGACATTGCACTTCCAGAAAACTGGCCTTGGCACAGACAGA
>VYZS01094634.1:20158-31819 GCA_013400695.1 Neodrepanis coruscans | reverse complement strand
GACTGAAATGCAGTTAATTTTCTTCCGAGTAGCTGGAACAGTGTTGTGTTTTGGATTTAGGAAAAGAATAATGTTGATAACACACTAGAGTTTTAGTTGTTGCTGGAGAGACATCAGTGCTCAGGAACTGGCTGGCCATCAGTCAAGTGACAAGCAATTGCATTGTGCATCACTTGTTTTGATTATTGTAATTGTTGTATCATCTTTTAAAATCATTATCGCTTCCTTTTCTGTCCTTTCCTACTTTCANAAAAAAAAAGAACCAGTGCGCACACCAAAGTACATAAATCTTAGATATATTGACATGCTGAAATAAATATAAATACCCTTTGTGTAATTCTTCTTCTCCTCCTCCCCCCAGATACATATATTACATATCAGGAAGCACAGTAATCCAGCATTGCAAGTAAAATTTCCCTTGCATGACAGACACAATTTAACATTATGGTTCCCACAGTAATCGTAACTTGGCCACCTTGCAAAAACACATTAAAAGTGGAAAAATTATCATCATAAAGAGCAGCAGAAGAATTTTCTCACACAACAGAGCAGAGTTACAGCTGTTAGGGGAACCCTAACTTTGAATTTTCTGACTAGTATGCATAAAATCTCACTTGTGTGCATTAAACTTAGTGTTTCATGGAGTCTCTGGCTTCACAGCAATCTCCTTCAGGCACCATCATTGGCACTGAAAATGGTTCCTCTATACAGCTCGTTTTACATGGCACAAACACAGGATCAAAGAACTCCACTGAAATTATAATAATTTAAAAAGTACTGCCTTGGTTAGCTTGATATTTGTAATAAAAAAATTACCCTCAAAGTTACAATTTTGCCTTTATTCTGCTTTTTGTTTACCTGCATTACATCCACAGATATTGAACAACAATTATAGTTTTAACTGAAAAAGCTTGGGTTTTTTTAATTTTAGCTCCTCATAACATAAATTACTGATATTCTAGGTAGCTAACTGCAACAAGGTTACTGAATATAGATAAAAGCCTGGTGAAAATTTGGTCTTGAAATCTTCATTTTTGTGCAACCACAGTGGCATTTCTGAACTTTAAACAGAAGTGGACATCGAAGGGGGATGGAGTCCCAAATATATCTGTGCAAAAGCAAATCAAGCAAGAGTATATGAATATATATATAAATAAAAATAAATCAAAAGTTCCTCTTTAAAAGACTTGCACCTTCTGTCTCCTCTTCTGCAGAAGAATGACTCAAAATACAAGGGCACTGAGTGCACCAACAACGGGACAAGGCTTCAGGTTGCCAGTGACTCACTACAAAGCGATGGCAAGAAGAAAGAGTCATGTCAGAGCATCTCAGCAATGACATGTGGCCATGGATAAAACCCAAAAGCAAAAAAAGTGACATCACTGGAGACCTTTACAACCTGAATCAAGCAAGGAGGGATTTAATGCAACTTCACTTGCTTCTTCACCTTTCAGATTCGCCTAGCTGGGCTGTAATGGAGAACAGAAAGTAAATTTCTTGACAAATTAAAAAGTGGTTCATGTGGCAAGAGTTTTTGCTGAAGATGGCATGCACTGAGCATCAACAGCTCTGTACTGAGAGTTCAGACGAATGTGAAAACCACAAGCCCACACTGATCTCATGCTTGAGGCTCGGAAAGTATCTCACGATATTGGGTGGCCAAAGACAACCAGGAAATGAGTAGGTGGCATGTGACAAGCAATTCGGGGGGAGGGGAGGGGGGGGAACCTCAACCTACATTTTTGCTTTTTTTAGTTTGTTTTGTTCCAGGGATCTGCCTTCCTTCTGATTTACCTCCCTGAGCAGTGAGTGATGCTCACGAAAGAACAATGAGAACTCTTGTCATGCTCCTCACAGCAACCCCACACAGCATTTAGACCAACAATCTCTGTAAAAAACTGCCCACAGCAAAAGCATACAGACCACAAATGCTCTTCAATTAAGCACAAGAAAAGCTAAATATTGAGATTTACATAGAATCATAGAATTGTTTGGGTTTGAAGGGATTTTCACCAGATTCAATATAATAAAGTTTGCTCAATATTCCTTACCCATTTCTACTTTCCTTTGCTTCATTTCCTTATGTATTTTTGAGGAAAAAGATCTTTCTGCCTCGAAAAGTTGTATTGGAGGCAGAGTACAGGAAGGGAGGATATTCACATAGCGAGATGATTTGCCATAAACGTAAAAGATTTACACTCACCAGCACATATAGAAATACACATATAGGGAAAGACATAAATGCTGCAGAAAATAAGCCAGACTTAGATAGTGCATCTGGAGGAAACTTAACTTGAAGTTAAGCTATTCCACCATTATAAAGGTATGTCATTCTCCTAGACAAATCAAAGCAGGATTTAGTATTAACTTTAAAATTTACCACAGCATAACAGATTAGGATTTCTGGTCCACAACAGCAGGAAAAAAACT
The DNA here is from genome assembly GCA_013400695.1 of Neodrepanis coruscans. Taxonomy (NCBI): domain Eukaryota; kingdom Metazoa; phylum Chordata; class Aves; order Passeriformes; family Philepittidae; genus Neodrepanis; species Neodrepanis coruscans. The sequence goes on along the minus strand of VYZS01094634.1, from coordinate 29,389 downwards.
GCTGCTGTTGTTAAAACAATGCAGAAAAACTCGCCAAATAATAAGCCCATATATTTGCCATAAACTGAGACATTATAACTTCTGAGTAAAGTTTGAGTACAGAAACAAAGCTATTTCAGCCATTTTTTTTAATGCAGCCCTCTGAATAAGGGTATACTCCACTAAGATGTGTGAGCAACTTAGCAACACTAAACTGGAAGTAACTACCAGCCTGGTACTCTGCATCACAACAGGCAGGAGCCAACATTGATTTGGTAGGAATACACAAGTCTTTGAGATGCAGAACAAGCAATTTATATTAGAAAGAACTATCTTCCCCACAGCAGCACTAATCATCGTTTTGAACGGTGCAGTTGAAAAATAATCAACCTGTGAAATCAGCACTCAAAGAAGGACTTCAAACCAAAATGCCTGGTTCCCACTTTTGCATCTTGGATGACTAAGGAAAGCTGCTACCGTAACTGAAACAGCAACGTAATGGAGAAAAAGCCTCAAAAAAGTTCAGAATCTAACCTTTCTGATGAGGACTCAATAGGAAAAGACATACTTCCACAATATATAAACAAAACAAATTTTGCCTGAAGTGTCATGCAGCCATAAACATCACCTGCTGTCTACACTATGAAGCCATCATGCAATTCCACAGGATTCCCAATTTGCTCAGGCCAGGCAGGAATCAGTTTCATGTCAGCTTTGGAGCACATTGTTCTCTGATCCTCCTGTGCATGGGAAATTATGTCCAGCCACATAATACTGGTCATAGAGGTGGGGGGAAGGGAAGAAGAGCAAGACAGGGAATGCAGAGGGAACATAATCATTTTGCACCTCCTCTAAACCATCACCATAACAATTCAAAGGACAGTCCCAAGCATGATGCTACACATTCTGTTCTCCATCACATTGTTTGTTTTGGTTAATTCCAGACACAGGCAGAGTTCACCCTGCTCATAGTCATCTTTCACTTGTTGCCTTCATCTGGGTCTTGAGTGGGTGAATGGTGAACTGATTTTGCTACATGGCAATCTTGGTGAACTATATTAACTGAAAAACTAATGGATCAGTACCACATTTCAGAGCTCAGAGGGCTGCAACAACTTCTGATTTAAGCAAGCAAGCCCAACAAATCTGAAAAATCATTGAAATTAGAAGAATTTAAAAAAAAAAATAAAAAATGGAGAAGAGTTATTTTGCAGCTCCAGACTGACAAAAAGGATAGCTGAATTAATCTCGAAAAACGTATATATCATGTAAATTTTATGCTTATTTTTTCCCCATTCATTCCTTGAATAGAGCTCCCTCCTCACAGAATGGTTTGGTTGGAAAGAACTTTAAAGATCATCTCATTCCAACCCTCTGCCACCTTCCACTGGACCAGGTTGCTCAGAGGCCCATTCAACCTGGCCTTGGTTGGATCCTCCATCCATTATAACCCAAGCACGTACCTCTGTCCCCTCATCTGTCAGAGTGGTGCTCAGGCGGGTGCTCTGCAGCAGCCCAAAGAGGTCCTCACTGGATTTCCTCTTCCCCTCGGACACAGGGCTGCCCGCAGCTTGTGCATCTGGGGGGGTGACTGTCACCTCTGTTTGTGTTCCCTGCTGCGACACCCAGGGCCAGTCCTCCTCCACTGCCCTCGCTGAAGCACTTCTGGTTTTCAGGGATACCACAGACCTGGAAAAGCTCTTGGGGGAGCCACTCGACAGCACCTGAGAACTCAAATAAGTCGTTTCTTCTTCCGTAAGAGTCTCCACCTCCAGCATGTCAGGCACTGACACACTAAGACATCGGTCCAAGGAGTGGACCGTCCTCTTCATCATTTTGCTAGACCTCTTCTTCGTCTTCCTCACGCTCAGGTTTTGCAGGAATGGTCTAGTTTTCTGTTTCAGGGATCCCCATACGGATGGTTTATCCAAGTCCATTGCTGCAAGGGGAATATCTCAGCAATGCCTCCTGCACAAAACAACTTCAGCAATCCCCAGGGTGACTAAAAGGAACGTAGGAAGAAAGCAAGTCAATCACAAAAGTGAACAGCCGCTCAAGACTATGATTCATGTTGTCTCATCTTAAAACTTTCAGTCATTTTTTCTAAATAGTTAGAACGGAGCATGTCACATTACTAAGTGCTTCCAAATACAATCTGGTGGGTAGGTTTGATTATTTAGGAGGAAAACAGCCAGAACAAGTATTTATTCCTACAAAAAAGTGCAATGTCTGCCCACTACTTCATGATTGCTAAGAGGAGACAATGTATTTCTTCTTCTGCCAAGTACTGATTTGTGAAAACTTGAGATTTATCCAGTTTGAAACTGTTTCTGTACAAAATCTACTGATGGGAGTTAAGTCGTGATAATGTGAGCACACAAAACATGCCGGCAAAGCTGGCACTGACATTTCTGCTGACACTTTTCCACGGTATGTAGGGTTTTGTTGGCTATTTCCAAGACTACATGGATTCTTACAGGATGTGCTAGTAGACAAGAACATACAAAAACCAGCTCCACAACCTAAGTGGGCGAGGCTGAAGAGGGCACATTGGATATGACAAAACCCAGCTGGGACCCCAAAACAGTCCCTCACATTAACCCACTCTCAATGAAAGTTGATCCTGTAGAATCAATTTTCCTCATAAAGAAGGAAATTGAGCAAAAATGAACATAAAAACGTATGACTGGGTCACCTACAGATTTTGAAAACCTACTGATGGACTCATCTTTGAGTTAATTCCTGCTGAGCATTTACACACCAGGGACAGACAAGAAGAAAAGAGCTAAAACAAAATCACTTACTGTATCTGCATTGTAAGACAGCAGTCAAATTGACACCTCTGAGCACAGGAACATTCTCACAGACAGACTCTTCCGTGATTAACAGCTCAGCAACCATCCTTATTCTGTGAAGCAGAGATAGTCAAATCATCATCAAAACTCAGTAAGAGTAAGGCTGATGAAACTTGCAGATTTACTCCTTTACAGTTCCAAAGTCATGTACACACAAGTTACAATATACACCAACATCCTTAGAAATATATACCCATTAACTATATAAAGGCTGCTTTCAAAACTCACAACATATTTATCTTCTATCTATTGCATCATTGACAAAAAATTACTTATTCCACTGTTTTCCTGATCACTAGGTAAAATGCCAGAACAGGCAACAGAAACACAACTATTGAATGAATCCAGACGAAAATAAATTGCTGTCTCCTTTCAAAGAAATCTACTCTTCCATCCATTAATTTGAATGAGGTTGCATAGCCAGTTATTAACTTATTTAAATAACTTTATGACTAACCCTATGACACTTGCTGAGTATTCAGGCTCTACAAAAAATTCTCTATTACTGTGCAACTAAAGGTGCATGACTCTCTCCTCCTCCCTTTATAGTAATAATAAATAATACCAGTATTTTTATATTCCATAAAAAAACCCAAAACACAAACAAAAAAAAAGAAAACAAAACAAACAAATACAAAAAAAACAACCCAACAAAAAACCTCTTAATGGCATTCCATGCATTCACAAGGTAACAACAAGTTCTGCCCGAATAGGAAGGTCTTCTAGTAGAGGTATATCAGCTTAACGTGGTATTTTCACCTCTATCTCTAGAAATCAGCCACAAACTGAAATTGTTTTTATCTTCACAGCATCACTGAGAAGTAAAAACAATTTTCTGAACCTCACTGAAGAAAATTTGAGGTACACAAAGGCATGGTGGGTCTTTCTGACTGAACTTTGAGTGAAGATAAACCAACTTATGGAGGAAGAAATAAAAAAAAATAAATGCCATCCATGTTTGACTGGAGATGGAGGGGTGCCCATGTTGGAGAAGCACCTGATGCCCTGCACATGCTCATCAAGACATGAGTGAATTTGCTCTCATCAGCTGACAGCTATCATTTAGGTTCTTCCTTCTTTATTTTATAATCATGACAAGGACTCCCTGGTAGCACTACATCACATGCCAGCAACAGAAGTTATTAGGCTAAACACACTTGCACAAAACATTATGAAACGCACTGTTGGGACTCATTTAAAGAACTCATCTGCTGCCAGTGCTTTCTGCATTGCTCGCCTACATGCACAGAAACCTGCTGAAGTAAAGATGTTTCAAATAAAGACTGAGCCCAGCTCAACATCCACTTTCCAAGGCTCTTACTGCTTCCTATTCTCTTCCTGTTATTCTCCACCCCTCTTATTTCTACGACCCACTGCTGTTGTTTTAATTTTGTTTGCTTCAACATTTTGTTTCCTAGCAGCAGACTTGTTCCTGTAGGTTTTTTAGTCACTTTCCCCAAGTCAAATGCTTTTTCACAGTTATATTGCCTCAGTTGCTGATAGAAAAGCCCATTCAGGCAAGGATGGTGCAGGGACCATACTACATGTCTGAGACTCACTTCTGTTCAAGCAAGAGTGAGCAGAGTTCTCCACAAGCCAGGCAGAAACACAGTGGAATTTAAAAAATTTAAAAACAGGAAAAAGGGGAAAGTTGGGTGAAAAGTTTCTGGGTTTTAGTCAAGGCAGCAGGGATGACATCAGTGACCTGCCACCCAGCAGCTCCCACCCTGGTGCAACACATTGATGATGTGTGCTAGACAAGGAGCACCAGGTTGCCTGAACTGAGGCCACAGAAGAAATAAACTCATCCCTGGCCACTCTATTGCCTAGAAGTTTGGCCATGCTCTTCCTCTGAGCCTTTACACCCACATTCATGCACAGCTACCACTTCTCTTCTATAAATACTGTATTTACAAATAAATTAACCCAAATGACAGCTATGATACACAATTAACAGTAAATGTCCTATCTGTTTCAATCTCAGAGAAGGGCAAATACTGTCTGAAGGGCAAATGCACTCTGACATCAGCCACCCACAGACTAGCCCTTTTTTGACTTCCCCAGTTCAAGCAGAAGACAAACACACTATCACCATCACCAGAAATCTGTTCCCTAAAGAGGTCACTGGAAGACTGGGAACAGAGACCACCCTCCACCCCTGCATGGTGCTGGAGCCAGGGGTGTCAGGATTACTGGGATGCCCCCTGCCACACCAGCACATATTCACATGTACAACTCTGCTTTTCTCTTACATCAATTGTCTCTGTTTTTCTCTTCCATACTGAGCAACATCAGCAGAAACAAGTAATTTTAAAGAGTTAAATTCTCCCATGTAGAAAGCATGTTCTCAGTACCAGCATGTTATTAATATACTCCTTAACCTCCATGTGCCAGAAGTTTTCCCTCTTCCTTTCCCAGCCTTAGAAGTTCATTGCCAACAGCATCGCCAAATATTCCCTAAGCAACCACAGGGAAAAAGAAACATACTTTGCCAAATTCTTGGTATAAGCTTGGCCTCTTTATCCTTTGCCTTTCAACAACACATTGCAGCAAAAATATGCAAACGATAATCATTCAAAGAGAAGCATTTCATCAATTTTAACTTCATTGGTTTGGCTTCATTGAACAGCTTCTTGTTTTTATGTAGGCTAAAAAGATTTTTTTTCTTGCTATCTTCTTCAGCCTTCTCTTTAATATGCTGCTAAATCTCAAATGTTCAGAAAAATCCATATAGTTTAATGTGTTCTTTCAGAAAGACCACTTTGGTTGCACCTGTCATTTTTATTATATACTTGTCTTTTGCTGTCTCCTCTTTTGGGAGCAATAGGTACAAGAAGAAAAGGATTAGTAACTGAAAAGTTGGTCACAGCTCACTGTGATTGATAGAAGAAATAGCACTTTATCCTCCCTTAATTATCTTCTCATTATGGTCCTTCGGATTTTTTTTTAATTTTCTTTGATGTGCTTTGGTTGCTTTCACTGTAGCACTCTGTACGTACTCCCTAAATTGTTACAATATTTAGAGCAAAATTATTATTTTTAGATGTTCTAACAGGTGGCTCTAAGAGATATTTCAAATGCCACTGAAAGCCTAGAGAAATTATTCTGCAATTCTACTTCACTTACTGTCTTGTCAGGAAGCCAGCAAAGCCACAAGTGAGAAATACTGCAAGACACTCTGAAGACATTATAGAACAGCCCAATATAACTAAACAGATAAACTAAACAAACCCAAATTGATTTATGTATTGGAAATTATGAAACAAATCGTTTCTTCACTGTATAACCATTCCCTGCACACTCAGAAGTGCACAATGCTCGCTGAAACACCCCAAGAAGCTCCCTGCTAATACTTTTAAACATCATCCTTAAAGCCACCAAGATGATAAAAACACAACTGAGCAACATGCCGCCACTATTACAACTTCCATAAATCTATTAATCCTTGTACTGAATTCGTTTATCTAATTAAGATGAGAACTCTGGGTCAGAGTGCAGGCCACCCACCTTTAAGGTCTGATTCAGTCAGTATGTTTTCAGCTGCAACTAAACAGTAATAACCACTTACATCCATCACTGCTGGCAACACTAACATGCATCAGAGGCTGTTAGGAAGATGGTCCTAGTTTGAATGCATATTAAAATAGGTTCAAATTAGAAGGAACTAATCAAACTCCCTCATTGTAAAACCTCTATTGATCCTGTCTGTTCTGGCATAGGATATTCACCCCAGTTTCTGCCTGCCTGGGGCTGACTTAAAACCTAATGTATGAGCCACTGTATGAATTACAAGCAAAGCTAATTACACTTCTGCTATGCAACATAGTATTTGGCTATGGAAAGTTCTAATATGACTGTAACTCCTCTAGGTTTGTAATTTCCAAAGTCAGTGTGCTGAGAAACAAGGCTGACATCTACAAGGAGATAAGGCAGCAGAGGTGGTAAGGAACTGAGGTCTTTTTTTCATACCCTTCTTTTATCTTTTTGCTATAAATTCCACCCTCTGGCCTTAGGAGCCATAAATTAAATCATCGCTCTGTGGGAGAGAAAGGAAAATACCAGGAAAAGAGGTCTCAGCTGGCTGAACAACCACTGTATGTGTTGAGTGGTTATTTCTGTAACAGATCATACCAAGCACTCCAGGTTTTTAATTTCATTGTATCTCAAGCACAGTCAAATATAAATCATTACTAGGAGTGGATGACTTTTTTTAAAGAAACCAACACTTCCTTCTTTGCAATGGCTTATTTCAGTGCCTTATCTGGAAATGCAGTACCTTTATGTTAAGCACCAACAGCAATAGAGATAAGAACATATCATCCAAATAAAGTAACACTTTGTTCAGCATTACCAGTTTGTACTGGAGCATTCCCAACCTAGCACTAATTATACTTGCATATGATATTGAAAAGAAAAGGGAATACCTTACCAGGGGAGCACGTTCCTTGGATTATCAACACCTTCAAGCCACTGTTGTGCTTCCTTTGCAGAAAAAAACAACTCCAAAATGAAAGTCTGACCTAAGTGGGCACAAGGCCATTCTTCCCTGGGTATTACCCCAGAAGGTAACACAGGATACTGAATTAGACACATACATCCCAACACGGAGAGACAGCCTTTTCTGCCTGCAGCATATGGTAAATACCTGAAGTTGAATTTGATAAGGCACCAGAAAAAGTCTAATCTCAATCAGATTCTGCACAGGCTAATTACCCGAGGGAAATCAGAGGTAGAATTATTTTTAGCATTAACAAGCATCAAAGATAGCACACTGCTGTGGTGTAGCTAACCTCTTCATTGCACAGGTGATTTCCTGCTAAAGCAGGGTCGTGGCTTGGCCAGCTTCCAAATCTTCTCATTGCATTTGAGCTTAAGCTTCCCTATAGGGCTTCAAATGATGCCAGTCTGTGGATACAGATCCTGCTCTTCTACTGCTCTATTGTAACAGACTCATTTACAAAGCATAGCAGCCTGCTAAACTAAAATAAAACAGAAATTTGACCTTTTGCTGTCAGCCAAATTAGTACAAGTGCTTCATAAGAGACATAAGAGACAATTGTGCATGCTTCAATTGAAATGAGATAACCAAAAGAAACCAGGGTTATTTTCTTGATGTGAGATGAAAGAAATCTATAGTCCTTGCAGAAGATCACAAATAGCACCTAGGGTAAATACAAAGCTTACAAAAAAGCCTGTTTATTACATGCAGATAATAAAGGCATCTAAAGCCGTAATTATCTGTTTTCAGTTTGGGGTTTGTTGTTTTGACTTAGGTTTTGTTACAGACCCCAGGATTTTTAGGTTCTGGGCTTTCAGATCCCATGTTTGGCTTTTAGATTTTTAATGGGCTCCAATGTGATGAGCTTCATCTTTCACAAACATGAAACAAACACACATCTTCCTCCCCTCACCACACAAGAGAGGAATGGGGACACTTTAACTCCTTATAGAGGCTCTTTTGCACAATCTGGAGGGCTTTTTTCTCAATATTTATGAGTAGACAGGAACTATGAGGAGTAACAGAACGACCAGCTGCTACAAGCATCTTAAAATAGCATCTGATAGTGAAAGTTACTGAGGAAAAAAAACCTGCACCTGCCTCCAGTTTATGAAAGTATTGCTTTCATTTTGCTTCTGTCTATTCTAAAACAGATGAAAAATGATGAGTATGTATGGAGGAAATTAAGGAGGAAGTGTTTGGGTATATTTTTATAGAAGTATTTCACAAGTTCCTTCCACTTTTTCAGCTCCCTTCAAAATACTGTGGCTTCTAATTGTACCTGCGCAAGCCAGAAGCCCTTCTCAATCTTTTCAGTCTAATTCATGGGATTGAACCATTTGTACAAACAAATATAATCTTCATCCTGCAAACACATCTACTGAGCAAAAGACCTCTCCAGGGACATCTCTCCTTGAAGATCTGCTTTCTGCAGCTCTGTAGCACAGGGGATGATGTGCACCTCAAACCAGACTCCAAGAAAGATCCTGGATTGACAGATCCTACTTATGAAAGGCACTGTGCCATGTGCTGAGATAAAACCAGCAACTGTGATATTTCTTCATCATTGACTATCTCTGTTTTATGATTTGCCTTGTTGTTCCCAATCTCATCAGGTGATCCCTGAGAATGGTAATCCTGGAGCAGGGCAAGAGGGAAAGCTGATGAGCAGCAAGGGGAAGGAGAGATGTAGGTGCAAGCAGAGCAAGAGTGAGATAAGAGCAGCTCTAAAAGCAATGAGGTTTATCAGGGCTCACATGAGGAAGACCAGGAGACACAGATACACAAATGTTGACAGAGCTGGTACCCACTGGAGCAGCTCCAGAGGGAATCCAGCCCTGCGTCTCCTTCCTCTTCACTCTCTCCTTCAAGCCCCTGTTCCCCTCTCATAACAAAAGG
>VYZS01094634.1:3377-20123 GCA_013400695.1 Neodrepanis coruscans | reverse complement strand
TTTATTTTTATAACAAGAGGTGCACAGAAATAGATCCTCCCTTTCCATAACTCTCAGGGAAAACAAACCTAGGAAGGAAACTGGAGACTCATTCCCACTGGAGGCCAAATCAACCAGTGCCTAGCACTTAAACCATATATTTAAATAAAAGAAATCTATGACTATATTCAAATTACTTGGCCTGCACTGCTCCCTAAATAACTACTATTACAGTCACACTTCTTACCAAAACTCAGTGACTATAGAGGAAAGATCTATTAAAAGCTCTGTAATTATTTAACAATAATTTACCAAAGTGACCTAAACAGAACACTTCTGATTCATAAAAATGGCCTGATAACTTCAGCACAACAAAAACCTGCATTATGCTGTTGGTTCACTGTTTTTTTCCTCACTAGACCACATTCCCCTTCTCAACAGTAACATGGCACACACCAGGCCCAGAGCTCATGGTGAGAGTTGGGCACACAGGAGAGTTGAGATTACTTTGAATTTGTATTCACCTGAGTGATTAAATGCCCTTTCACATTTAACACACTTTGGGTGTACCTATAAATATATGACCCAGTGGGTTTGCACTCTTTTAATTCCCAAGGGCAGGAGGCTGAAGGCAGCTGCCCCTTAAAGAAAAGGGAATTCAGTATGTTGTAGCATAGCCCTGAACAAGGGAATTGCACCAGTAATAGCTCTCATTTTCTGCAAGAACCACAAGTCTCCCTATAGAAAATCACTGTGCTCATGCATCTGGGGTTGTGCATTGCCACTGAGAAAGCTGAAAAGAGGACTGGAAAACCCACATACAAGGAAAGCCCTTAGGAATCTCTTGGTGAAGTCAAGTGTTTGCAGGTCCCATCCTGGAAAATAATTTAGGCCTTTAAATATGAAGAAGCCAATGCATACAACTAAAGTCAGTCACGTTGCTCCTCTGAAGACATGATGGCACACAATCGGCAGCACAAACCTAAAGACTCCTTTAACTCCTTTAAACTGCCTTTTTTCCCCCCCTCAATTGTATAGTCTAAATACATGCCAGGACACACCTCTAAATGCCACTCATCTCCCACAGAAAAGAATAAGCTTTGAGGTTTATCTTTCCATACACCAGCTGAGTTTTGAGCCTCCTGGCACTAGAAATATGCAACTTGTATTCATGTTCTGTTACAGAATTATTTTCCCATTAAGAAGATCAGATCAAGTTGCTAAATTTAACTGCACTGGCAATTACACCTTGGCACTTCCAAAGTCTTAACACTAGGATTTTTGTGTCCTAAAGCTGAAGTCCCTAAATACTGCCATTATTATCAAGAAAACTGCAAACTATGATTCCAACAACTATTTTAAGCCCAGAAAATAGGGTCAAAAATTAAAATATAGGCATATCATGCTGAGATGAATATTAAGTGATCTACGCAGGATTTTGCCTACAGAAGTTCAGAGAACCTCAGCTACAGCAAAGCCTTTTGTTAATGCTGGTTCCTGGAAGTGATCTAATCAAAAAAGCTCCCCAAAACAGAAATACTGGCATTGCTGAGCTAGGATGACACCTGATGAAGCAATTTAAAATTCACTTTCAGTTCTTCTGTGATTCTAAGTGATAAACCTGCTCTGTGAAGACCTGCAGACACATTATGTAGTCCTTAAAAACCAATTTGGTCCTGATTCATCTGGGCTAAATTTGCCATGGGCAGGGTGTGGTAAAGTTTGCTAAACTTCAAATACCTTCCTTTAAGCATATCTACAGCTTCTTGCTCCTGCTGCCCAACCACACTGGCTGTTCCTTTGTACACTGCTACCACACAGTGGGTTTTTTGGTTTTAATTCTCCTTTCATGCATACATAGCTCCAGGCAGGATAGTTTAGAACAGATCAAGCTGACCACCACACTTGTCATTATCGAACCCCCGTTCATATATTCTCAAAGTAAATGTTAAGTGCATAAATTATGACCACTTAGCCCATAATTAGCCAACAAAACACAGAGTTTATTAATCATGGATATTTAGTTCTGGTGAGTCCTGACTAAAAGGGATTTTAATTCATCTGTCATAATTATGTAAACTCCTGTCTGGCTCATGGATTATAATCACAAAGCTCAAAACCAAAACATTTCAACAGGTGTCAATAAAAAACTTTTAAGATTTAGTAATGTTTTTAATGGATTTAAGAGCTATTCACTTTCCAGTTCCCTGTGTCTGGCAGATATGGGCAGAGACACCAATATGGCAATGCTGCTCACAGTCAAGCTAAACAGATTTGGATGTTTTCTGGTTCAAACAACTTTTATACCCAAGTAGATGAATGCTTGATTTTATTGAGCTTTCATTTGCTTAATATCAAAGGCCAGACAGATTTTTTGATAAATGCTACTGCAAGGCATCCAAGGTTGTTTGGTTGATCTGAGGAACCAGAAGCCTCCCTGAACTGAACACAAATGTCTCCCTTTCGCTTGTAATGAGATTTGTGTCTTAAAATACAGTTTTATAAAGGTAAATAAAATTCAGTCACTTACACATTAAAAATAAATCACACCCCAACCACAAAAGCACTATCACAATTCCCACTACCTGAATTTCGGTAGGGAGCATATATTCTAAAAGAACTACAAGCAATCCCAAATAGCAGGACTTCTATAAAATTCACTAGAATACATAACTGGAATTAGATGTTTGCATTCAAAAAGAAAAACAAGACAAAACAAAATTCTACAGATAATTGTTTCCAAGTGCAAGAGACTGGGAACAAAGCCTGCTATTGAATGAGCATTAATGATTTGCCACTTGGTTCTGCAGATGTTTCCCATGAGGGAAGACAGCAAAAAAACATTCCTCTTCAAACTCAGGGAAGCAGTGACAAGGAGCTGAGTTATGCTCATTCATTTGGATATTTTTATTTGAAAGTGTCAAAACCGTTAGGTTAAATAGCATTTTACTTCAAGGGGAACCTGTATCCAATAAAATTTCAAAGAACTGAGCTTTGTAATCCCTCCTCGCTTAAATCCAAATGAGCCAGGCATTAAAAAAAAAAAAAAAAATTCATAGCCATGATAAAATGAGCTGAGAGAGATTTCTCCATCCTTGCTGACAGCTCCAGATCACCACCACCTCCACATCAATGGCAACAAAGACAAATGTCTGTTCAAATGAATTAGCATGACCATCTCATTTTCATTCATCTCCATTAAAAGATTTTCAAACAATACAGATTATATATCCTGCCCCGGCTAGAAACTTACAGAGCAGGGCTTATGTATCTGGGAGGAAAGAATGAAAGCACACAATCATAAATCCTGGAAAAACAACAGAGCTGCTTCTGTGCCTTAATTTAGTATCCCACAGAGGTAGAAATCTTTTATTTCTTAATTAGCTCTTATCTCTGATCTTAAGGTAGCAAAGCTATACAATTCCAAGAATTTCCAAAACAACTAAATTCCCTCAAACCTAAAATTTCCAGTAAACAAAATTTACTCCACAGGCTACTACTGTAGTTCTTACGAATGGGCAACAGGAAGAACTGTCAAGGGTACAAGTACTTCCCAGAAAGGAAGGATATGAATAAGATCTCCTTTTTTTCTTTTTCCCCCATCACAAAAGGCCAACAAAACAAAACAAAGATATCAAAACCTACGTTAGTATTTAGCTTGCATTTTAGCAAGTTGTTTTAGTGGAAAAGTGAAAACAAGCCAGTGAAGGAGCATCTGTGTAAATACATATGAAACAGGCACCCACAACAGCTGTCAGAAAAGTCACCTTCTGGGTCACTCTGCTCTGACTGTCACTGTACACAAATCAAAAAAACCAGGGCAAGCAAGCAACAGGTTTTAACTAAGGACCACCAGAAAGTGTTACCAAGAGGCTCTTCTGCAAGATCAAAGGTGGTCAAACTGAGTGTCCAACCTTCCCACACAAGGGTCCTCTCTCTGGTGGCAGGGGAGGTTGAACAGCTACATGACCAGACTGGAAATGTTTCAGCTCCAATTCCACAAGCAGCCTTGAAGACTCACAGATCAAGGATCTGTTTTGCTTAGACAACCAGCAGGTGAAACTCAATGGGAAAGGACAGACAAACAATTTTTCCCCATGTGCCCTGACAGAGGATTTAACAGAAGGTAGTGAAAGCATCCGAATGCATCCAAAAGCAAGGGTTAAAAAAATGCCTAAAGGTCAGCAGGCTGCTTATGTGAAGATAACAAAAAACTCTCCTAAGGAAAGCAGTGTATATTTAAGAAAATAGAAATCAAAACTGAAATCATAACATCCTCTAGATTTTCACACAATAATCCAATCATTCCACAAGTGATAAAACAATGGAGCTTTGCAGCAGCAGCCTTGTAAAAGGTCATCTCAATCTGTGTTCTTAACAGATTATGTTTATGAACAGCCAGTTAATCAAAATTTAAGGAAATGCAGTGTTGAGCATTCTATTAAATTCAGGTTTTTCCCCAAGTGAGAAAATTGAAGTTACATCTAACACCCACCTGCTTGGAACCATTCCAGACAAAGTAGCAGTGATCTCAGGAAAACCCATCCAAATTTCCAACACATATAGGATGCAAGGGGACTACATCACTCCAAATATCAATTTAGTCCAATAAGCTGCCTCTAACTCTGACTGAAAACAGATGCTCAGGGAAAGAATATAAGGTCAGGAAATTATAACGTGACTCTGCCTGCAAAATAATCTCCTGGCTTCCAGGAATCTGTGATTTAGGAGCTGCTTCAGATAGAAATCGCATCTGCATCTTTGTGATTAATAGTCTCAGCAAATTTTTTCTCTATTAATTTGTCAAACAACTTTTAAAATTCATTTATACCTTAAACAATAGGAAGATATTGCAGTAATGAGTTCCATAGATAAATTACGTTTGTGTGAAAGAGAAGCATAATTTAGCTAAGGAAGCATTTTCCTTTTATTGAAAAGTACCTTAGGAAAAAAAAAACGAATATTGAAGCTTGCTCATTTATTCTCACCTCTTTAAAATCGCAAGTTACGTGAAATTACGCATAATAGTTCTCTGTTTACTCCACATCACTCTGATTATACCCACTTCTGCATTCTCCTCTCTAATGAGCTCTCCTAATTGAAAAGGAGAGTTCATTCAAGGAGCCTGGTTAATGTTACACCATCCAAACTTAACTGGCACACACCACAGACTTTTTTTTCCCCCCAAGATAATTGATTTGTCTGAATATATAATGTAGTGCAAAACAACCTAAGTTCAAAACCATCTAGGAATGTTTCCAGAAAAGTTAATTAGCATCATATTTTCTACAGTCTTAACAAATACTTTACCAAATAATTTCTAAGCTGAAAGGACAGCTTGAAGGTTTTGAAAGCTACCTCTAATTTGTGTAGCTCTTCAAATGACTGAATTTTTTGATTAAGAAAAACAAGTAATTACTAAATACTTAAAAAAATTATAGCAAGACCCTTCTTTATATCACTCCAGAGCAGCTATACGATCAGTTACTGTAAACAAAATTATGCAAGTATTTACCCCAGCACAGAGAGTCATTTGGCCACAGGGTACCAAAAGCCAAGTTTGCTTTAGAAGGTGGCATCCTCAGGGCAGGACAGACAGACTAGACATTCCTAGTGCCTTAGATAGCCAGGATCCAGAAAGATGGAGAACGTTTAACAGAAACAAAGTCTCCATTAACAAGGCTTCCTTACTACTGATCCCTAAATTGGGCCAAAACCATCTGCCCACGCAGCAATCCACCCACTCCGTGGCTATGCTGGTAAACCTGTAGTTACACCCAAGCTAATTTCTTCTAGGCAGAAGTTGCCAAGCATATACTAAGGTTACCAATCACTTAATCAAACCTGGGAGACTTGGCCCATCCTCTCTTATCATTCTTCATTAGGACCCTCACACAGAAGACAATGGGGTGTTAATCCTTACGGGGATTATAGAAAACCTTACATGCATTACAGTGGAATACAGAGAAAGCCNCTGATCCCTAAATTGGGCCAAAACCATCTGCCCACGCAGCAATCCACCCACTCCGTGGCTATGCTGGTAAACCTGTAGTTACACCCAAGCTAATTTCTTCTAGGCAGAAGTTGCCAAGCATATACTAAGGTTACCAATCACTTAATCAAACCTGGGAGACTTGGCCCATCCTCTCTTATCATTCTTCATTAGGACCCTCACACAGAAGACAATGGGGTGTTTAATCCTTACGGGGATTATAGAAAACCTTACATGCATTACAGTGGAATACAGAGAAAGCCTTGCTATTGAGTCTTGTATTCCCTAAACATGAATATTCCATCTGCTTCTGTGATTTGATTTTATAGCATCAACAGAGGTGCACTCAGGTACAGCTGTTATGCTGATGCACAGTTTGAAATCAAGCTCAAGGCACTTATGCTTTCAATATCCTCACAGTCCTGCAAAGACCAGTTTAGTCTTAAAAAATAGATTCCTGAGACCCAGGAACATTTAACTGCTTAAATTCAGTAGGAATAGACTGAGAAAAAAAATGTTCTTTTTCCTATAAACCAGATTCTACACAAATGTGTTATCTAATAAGTACAACTGGAAGTAAAATGGGAATGTGGGAAGGCTGCCAATGTAAATCCTCCAAATCTAAGGAAATCAGTAGCAGTTTTCCATTCAAGGATGGAAACAACACAAAGGAAATGCAGAGCATATCTGGCATGCTTTGCTCTCTTCTACTAAGGTAAAGACTCCCTTCCAACATGGAGGTGATGAGACCCCAACTCTCTGCACCCTGGGAGACTGGAATTCGAAGCCCCATACTGAAATTAGTTCATGACATGAACTAATGGTGAGCAAAACAGATAAACCCCAAAATTTTCCTAACAAAGTAACAGCACGAGTTTTTACACACGTTATGCATAAATCTGATGGCTACTGGTAGAGACCTTATGACAACCTTCAGCTGTTAATAAGAAATTAGAGTTAAAGATGAGAAAGGTAAATCTGCACAAGTATCAGAAACTCAATATTGCCTGGAAATCTCAGTGGGAGAAACCAAGAAGCTCTTGGGTAAGGTTTATCCCCTATCCCAAGCCCACTCCAGCCACACAAATGGCCTGACCCCAGCTTCATCAGAGGCAGTCCCAACAAACTTAGGATCCATTGTTGCCTAAGCAGGTGTTTTTTGTAAAAATCACCTATTCAAGTAAGAGGTATTTCATCAGTGCAGTTAATCCAAAATCAGACTCTTGTATTACCAAATGCAAAAGACACTGGCAAAAAACCTTGCAGTGAAATCGAGTCAGTTATCGTATTAATTACCTCACATGACATGATAAGCAACAATTCTAGACTGTCATAGTCTTATGCACTGGCCTAAGGCAGGATGATTAAAGGAATTCATGTGCTATTAGGCACCCACCTTCCTGTCAATGACAGTGGTGCCCCTCCTCATGCCTATGTTTATAATTGACACCTTAAATACACACAACTACAAACTGTCATGTAGCTTCTTTAATATAAGCATAGTTAAACTTTTCTTAACAGCAGACATTCTAACATCCCTATGGAAAAAAAAAGTTTTTAAGCAAAAAAATTAAAATTTCCTGTCTGAACCATTTTCTTCAAATTTTTCTTCCCACAGATACTGGAAAGTGAAAGTACACATACTGATTCCATCTTCTACAGCACAAGAAAGCTTATTTGCTTTACAATAAGCTGTTTTATGATGGTATTGAACAGCAGCTAGAAATCAAACAAGTAAGATTATTACTCAAATACACCCATTGATCCTGACAGCTAAATCGACCCACTCAACAGTATCATCTTCTGAGCACAAATCAAAATCTCTGCAAAATACATGACAAATTCCACAGCTTAATCACAGGAAATTAATACTAAAATATCCAGGTGAGAATCTGTATTTTCTTAATGCCATGTAGCAGCAATTCAGCTTTCAGTGTGCTTTGAGCAACCGACTGTCATAAAACCAAGGGAACCACCTGGTTTCTTGACAGTTGCCATAGTTGTGCTAGGTGAACATCAATGAAAAATCACACAGTTTTTCATTACAATCATTTTAACAGATGTCTTTTAAAGAACTACATCTTACGCATTCCATTTCCCTCGAAAGTGCTCTTTAAATTATTTTGCCCCATTGATGTACTTTTGTGAATGTTTTTCTTGTTGTTTGTTTTTAGTTTAGGGATTGTTTTATTTTTACTATTAAGTGGCTTATTTATTTAGTCAAAGTCAATAACCAACTAACTCAATTTCAGTCAGCAAGCGCACATTGGGATGAATCAGTTCAATGCGAGTTGGCTGGGTAAGGAAAGGATTTCTCCGGCATCATTTCCTCACACCAACGGCAATAAAAAAATGTATTCAACACAAGCTGCGACTACGAGCGAGTTCAGTGTTGCAGCATCACTTAAGCAATACAAAGCCAAGTGCAAAACACGGAGTGACCCCGAACCTCCCACCGCAAAGTTACTTCTGTTGGGTGCCTGGGAAAGCACGAACAGCAAGAGCATTTGGCAGGCAAAAAAAACGAGCGAAACCCACGGAGGGAAAAAAAAAAAAAAAATGAAGGCAAATAAACCAAAACCCAAATTACATATCCACCCCCCAGTCCGCTCAGGTTTCTCTGTCAAAGGGGACTCCCCGCTCCCGGAGCCCCGCGATGGGAAGGAGCGCTCCCCGCCGAGCCCCGAGCGGAGCCGCAGGGGTTCCCTGTCCCTGTCCCGTCCCTTCCAGTCCTGCGGGGTTACCTGTTCTCCGGGCCGAGTCCGTGCAGGTCCCGCAGCCGCCCATCGCCGCCGGGGACTGGCTCGGCGGACGCGGTCCCGGGGCGTGCACGTGTCGCTGTCACCGCTGTCCCCGCCGCCTGTCCCCGTCCCCGTCCCCTGCCGGGGCGGCGCCCGCCGCCGGCACCTCCCTGCGCGCTCCGCTCCGATCCCCGCCCGCCCTAAAACCGCCGGGGCTTCCCGCAGCTGCCGTCGGCAGCATCCCGTGCGCACCGGTTCGCCAGGGCATCCCCCTGGGTCATCTTCTTGGAACATATCTCCGCGGATCGTTTCCCGCGGAGCATCATCATTCCCTCTCGGACCTTCATCTCTCCCCCCGCCTCCCCGTCAAGACCAAAGCACTATGCACCACCACCGCCCCCCCGCCCCTCCAACAAACCCCCATACCCTGAGGGTTTTTTCCAAAAAAACAAGGTCATCGGGGAAGGTAGTGGCAGAGTGTGGGGGACTGGCAGCACTCCCTTGGAGAGCACTGGGGTGAGGGTGGAGCTAGGAAGGAAACGACAGGCCAAGGGAAATAAAATCAACAGCAGCACTGCTGCCACGTAACACTTGTTCTTGGCCGCACGTCCCAACACATTTTGTTGGCAGCATCTCCAGGTGCCTTACAAGGGAGCCAAAGACCGAGCTGGGCGTTCTGGGGAAGGAAACTGAGGCAGGATTGGGTAAGTTAAGGTGACATGCTTACCTGGCCTGTCTGCAGCTGAAACATGGCCCCACACGTGTTTCCTCAGAAGTTGCCACAGCATGGAATGGCAAACGCCTCTCAACAGCGCCTTCAGCACCAGGTTGTTTCTGGAGCACCCTGGGTTGCACACTCCACCACACTCCGTCCCCGAGAGCCCACACATGTCACCACTCCTGCCTGTGGTGTTTAACATCCATGGAATGTGGTACCACTACATAAGGTGCAGAGCAAAGGGATGGGGACAGAAAAGATTAGTGATGGAATATATTTACATTCCATTCGTATCATTCTGATCAGAAATTACACGTTGTCTAAGACCATAGCTGACGTAGTGACACTCACCTCACACCAGCAACTGAAACTTGGTGATGCAATCACGTTATGCCATTGCAAAACAGAAATTGTCAAGGGCTTGTGGTAAGGCTTTGTCAAAGTGCAAAGAATCATTCACTAACCACTGAATAAAAACATGGGGGAAAAAAAAAACATTACTCCAATTCTTTGAACCATATCTGGAGAGGAGGAAGTGGTACATATGCACAGTCCCACATGGCTTCACAAAATCAGGAGCAAGGAGCCATCAGTTCAGGAGCAAGAAGCTACACATCAGTAAGATTTTTGCTTGGACACGTGAGCAATTCTAGAGGAACAGGGAAAAAAAATTGGCAATGCTTTGTTTTGCCTCCTGACTCCAAGGTCGTGTTTGAATGGCCAGATCCTGATGTTCCAGCACAACCTCAACAACAACATCAGTTACTGCAATCAGTATTGTAACAATAAAGTATACAGCAACTCCTAAAGTGCATAAAAATTCCCAAAGTTTTGCTAAACGTTGAACAGGCCAATTTCACTCAGCTCATATAATCAAAAATTTAAGGGGAAGTTGGCTGAAAACAGAAAACTAATCAACAACACAACTGAAAACACAGAAGAAAACTTGTGACACTAATGTTCTTGTCTTCCTTTCATCTAAATCAAGAAAGATAACAGATTCAGATAATTACACAAGTTTAAAACAACACAGTCCTTAAAATGCTTTTCTGCTAGGTCTTTGATCCCACAAAATGTGTATCAAATATAGTTGTGTGCATATTTTGTCAAAAGCTACTGCCAAGAGACAAAAAACTGTAAACATCTCCAAAGGCAATTTAATAAAGGTGGCTACCGATTCTGGAGTAGCAAAAGAAAGTAGCCTCTGTGTGTCTGCCAAAACGAAATGTAACAGTGCTCCTTGGATGCAACAGGAGAAAGAGATACAGAAATTAAATTCACATACCCAATATCCACTCACAAGAAAAGCTTGCCATGAATTAGTGGCAACACGAAGATAAATCAATTAAGTATTAAAAGACTACCAAATACAGGCTCTGCAGAACATTAGCTTGAGAAATTTTCTTCTCTTGGACGTCGTGTAACTGTATTAAGGATGCTGATCAGGCATCCTACAGCATACTGAGTGTCAAGGCTCTTTGCTAACCAAAAAAAGAAAGGGAGGACAGTACTGCACAGATCCTTGGGAGAGAAAATTTCCATCACTGGCAGGCTGAAGGGAAGAGAGAAGAAAACATGACACTTTGGAAATGTCACCAAAACATCAATGTGAGGGCATTTCATGAATGCATCCAATGCAGTCTGAAGTAATTGACAGCCAAGATATGCATTATTATAACAGCAATTTATTAAGTATAGAACTTAAAGATGAGCACTAATTAAATACCATTTTAAAACACAAAAAAGCACAGCTAAAAACTCAGGAAACAGAAACATTTCAGAAGAAATATAAGTGTGCATAAAATTTCATATTCTTACTTATTATTTATTATTATTAGCTTTCCAGCAATACTCACATGGAGCCACTGTGTACCTTCTCTTTTCACACAAAGTTTTTCTTCTGGATTCTGTTAAGGATGACATTATCTCTCCCTTAGAGGGAAGAAAAAAATATATAATTGAGAACTACAGTCGGAGTTATCAAGTCCTACTCTTCTTTTGTGTGAATATGTCATTTTCTTATAAGGAAAAGAAAAGCTGTCTTCTCAACAGACGGGAGAAAAATACAAGTTCTCTCCTTTGCTCTCATCCACACCCCCCACACACACACACACACACCCACACACACACCCCCACACACCCCTATTCTGACTGCTGAAAGAAAAAGTATGACCTGACCAGCCTTTACCAAAACCTGGCCAAAGTGGATCAGTTTGATGCTGCTGAAATTAAAGGTTTTAGCTCCTTTCGTAATCACAGGCTCAGCTGCAACCTTCCAGAGAGGCAGCTAGTGAAGCATTACTATCCAGCATGCCTCTCTACCCAGCCTGTTTACAGCAGCACGTCTTCAGGGTTACGAAGAAGTGACAGAAGGGTGCAGAGGCATAAGATCAAATCACAAAAGAAAACAGTTACGGAATGGTTTGGGTTAGAAAGGACCTTAAAGCTCACCTAGTTACAGCCTCCCTGCCATGAACGGGGACACCTTCTACTAGAACAGGTTGCTCAATGCCACATCCAACCTGGCTTTGAACACTTCCAGGAATGGGCCATCCACAGCTGTTTTGGGTAAGCTGTTCCAGTGCTTCACCACCCTCACAGTAAAGAATTTCTTCTGTATATCTAACCTAAATTTCCCTCCCATGAATGTTAAAACGCCCTTTCTCCTGACCTTGTTGATGGTGTAAAAAGCATTTCAGTGATTCCTTCTCCTATCTCACCTATGGCAGAAGGTGTTCACTGGAAACACCACCAGAAGCTTTGAAGTTCCCTTTATCATGATTTTGAGCTATTCTGTTTGCACCTACCACCTGTTCATCAACTTTACTGACTTGTTTACAGAACTTAGCTTAAGAGATTGCTTTGGACATTTGTTAGCCCTGGGCACAAGCCCCTGGGTGTGTGACTGATAAAGGTTTTCTAAAAACCCAAAATGAAATCTCCTGCAAGCGTTAAGTTTATTTCTTTTGGACAAGTGGGTCCTAGAAGTCCTGATGACCCCAACACAGAGAATTACAAGTCCCTAAGTTGCTGTTCATTTTCCTTACAGCTGAGCACCTGGTTTACAAGCAGCATTTGGAGCAGGTCCAAGGGTGTGCTTGCTCCCCAGCTCTGCAAGGATTAAGCCATTCCCAGAATACAAACTAAGCTAACTGCAAGGTTTAAGTCATTCTGTTCAACTGCACGAATAAATGCACTCAAGACTATGGGATACCTAAACACGTCAATAGTTTGAGATAATTGCATGAATAATGATAATTAGTTATGGCTTGACTACTCACTTTCAGATCCAACAGATTACCTTGAGAAACCACATATTTTTATCCCGCTTAACGTCATTATGATTCACCTTATCAACTAAATGTGAGATACACTCTTCAGGGCTGGATTCTCTGCTCTGAAATGTCACCGATCATTTTTTGTCTGAATCGCAAAAATGGCACGTGACAAAACCTGAGCTTAAACTTCAAAGAAATGAAACCATTACAACCTCAAGCTTCCTCTTCTCTCTTTTTCAATCCCATGCCTGTGCTTGTGTGCAGGTTCACCATTTGAACAACACTGACTACATTTTGATCAGCTGTACCTGGTGAGAAGAACAAAGATGTGAGGCAATTTTTTCAACCACTCAGGATTCATTAACAGCTTTTAAATGCCATTTAAGCAGGCTGCATTTTGTGACAGAACTTATAATTAAGCATCTATGTCAGTCATTTTCCTTACTATTGAGCGGCAATGCAGAGGACTGTTTCTTGTGCAAACAATGAACTTTTAGAACATTTGAAATTTCAGATTCTGATTAATCCCAAAAGTAGTGCAGAGCTGAGCTGTGGGTCTGTGGGGCTACTGAGAGCAGCAGAGAAGTTCTAGAACAAGAGTGTACTCAGAGGTTTGAGTAAGGGATTGTATCCAGGGATCTCCAAGGAATTTACCAACATTAATCAATTCATCCTCATATATCTCAGAAGTATAGTACTAAAAAGATTGATACCAGCAAAATTTTTGTTTGATGATTGGCTCAGGGTTAGATGGGAAACCAGTGGCAGTCAGGAATAAAATACAAAATTTTGATCCTTCCGGTAATATCTGCTTTTCTGCTTGTACTTCTTTAAAAGGGAAAACCGGATCTCTGGAGTTCTCGGCTCTCAACCCCGTGCTTTTACCAGAGCTGCAGTGAGGCATTTGGTCCTTGAAATAGGAGAGGCTGGCACCTCACCAGCTATAGAGAGTCTGAACAATGCAAATAAGTTATGAACAGGGTTGGATCCTGTCCTAGTACTGGATCTACAGAGCAGGGACATGAATACAAGAGATTTACTCTTTCCCAGACTCTACCAGGTAAAATATTTTTTTCTTTATGCCTATTTTGAGAAAAATCCATGTTCAAGAGAGTATTTTCCTACCTTGAACCATGTCTGTTGGAACTGGTATTTGCTCATAAATTGTGATCTGGGATAGCTGAAGGAAGACATTTATACATACAGGTTTTAACACAGGAGGGTTTTCAACTGTGTTTACTAATAATTGATAACTAAGAAAGAGTCTTAACAGTCCTACAATTGACCTGAAATCAGGAAAACAGCTTCTTGCTTTTATTTCTGCTATTGTTAAGGGTTTTTTTGTCACTTCACTATAGTACAAAAATCTCACTTAGCTGAAATCCAAAGTCTAAAACTGGAGCACAGTAGAACCCATTCCAGTCCATAATATATATTTCCAGTGCATTGTTTAATCAGATGAATTAGAACTGCTGAATCCAAAGGGTATTAGTCTTGCCCATAATTCTAGATGTTGGATGAGTTATTCAATATTAAGGCTCCTGGACCAGAACAAGTGTTTACATGTAGTCACAGCCACAAATCTACCGAGAGCCTCACTTAGTGTTGCTCTCCAAGTGTTATCCCATAAGCAAATAGACTCCATTCTAAAAAAGTGGACTCTCTAGTCTTTTAATTTCAATTGCTTTTAATATCAAAGACCCAGAAATCACCACAGGTAAACTGAGAATTACCATAACTAAGTGTAACAGGGTTTGAGGATGACAAGCTAAAGGTGACCAGCCTGCAAAGTCAGGCCAAATGTCACATACATCGTTAGAGCCACGAGTACATAGATCTCTAAGGGTATTGATGGAATTGTTGAAGGTTATCATGCGTCCTATGCCAAGGACAGCTCCACTTGCCAAAGAGGTTATCAATTCCATCTGCACACTACCACCCCATGCCAGACATTATCACACACAGACCTGTCAGCAGAGCTGCAGCTGTGAGAGCTCATTAATCCTCTTCTGTCAAAATAAACTGCACTAGCAGAACCCTATTAATTAAACTCGTTCACCTTCCTCCCTTAACTGCTGAAGTCATGTCCTAACTAGCTTGTATTGGAGCATCTCTAGTCCCTACATCCCTCTCCTGTTCTGAGCTGCTCCAAGGTGGCTGGGGATGACTAAATCTGTAGGAGGTATAATAAAACTCATCAAGCAAAGCACAGTTTCTGTGCTTTAGTGTGATATGATCAGAAATGTTAAAAACCAGCAGTGCCCACAAGCAGGCCCCATTTGGATATATGCCAGGTGTGATCAAAGGCTGTTAACATAGCACAGCTCCTTACCCTGCTCCCAGCCATTGTTCTCCAAGACGGCAATTCCTAATGGGAGAGGGCCTCTGCAGAGGGGTTTGACAGGCTTCAAAGAGATCTGTCATCCAGGCGATTTTCAGAACAGCCTAAGAGGAGGGCAGGAAATTGTGTCAAAACAAGGAAATGACAGGAATAACTATTTTTGTAACTATGAATTTGCTGGTACTGGATCATTCCACTGATCCATCAATTTCCCTGCCCGGTCTTCATCAGGGACCATTATTTGCCAGAGCTGAGGAAAGTGGAAACTCCAGAGAACAGATATTACACAATGCTGGAAGTTCAGGGAAATTGTTGTCTGCGGCTTCAGGAATGGTTAAGTTTGCAAATGAAAACACAATACCCAGGAGCAATTATTCTAGCTGTGTTTTTCCTACTTCGTCAGTGCTCCAGAATATAAACAGGAATGCTGAATTACAGTAACTGGTGACTGTCTGTTTCCCAGCAAAGCCAGTGGGCTCCATTTCTCATTCCCTTTGCTTGTCCTTATTTGATGATTTCCCGGCCTGCATAGGAAAATCTACCTTTCATGCAAAGGAAAGAGTTGTCTCTGTGAAAAGGTGAAGATCTGAGGTTATTGCAGAGAATGTTGGTGGAAGAGACACAGGATAGAGTGTGAAGTACTGGGATAAAACCTCAGTTGCTATGAATTAAAACATCCCCTGAGCATGCTCTAATTTACTTTGGAGCCTTTCCTAGAACAAGGTTGAACATTTTGCGAACACAACATGAAACACAAAAGCCTTTTACACCGGCAAAAGCACATGAAACAATCCCTGAGCACAAGATGCTAATCCCTCTTGTTTAAAGTCCAGGTGTTTTGACTGGGAGTTTAAATCATTGCATAAGTGAGGCCAGGTGGAAACTCCACCTCTGTGTACACAGCTATATTCACTTTCCTCTGGGCTTTACAGAATCCAGCTTGTGTAGATAATTAGGGGGAAAAGGGGACAGAGCAGCCTCTGATATAAAAATAAAAAATGGGTGAATTTGAGATATAGAAGCAAGAGGTAGCACTTAGCTTTGAGAACACTCATTAAAATTCATCTTTCACATGTCCAAGTTGTTTATGGAGGATCAACCCAGCCACTCAGCCCCAATCAACTACAAGAGCCAGTCAAGAGATTTATGGCACTGCAGCCTGGGAAAAACACCTAATTCTTGCCTCAGCAGTTTAAGGCTGATATAAAGTAAATACATATATACAAAAGTATTTTCACCTTCCTTTCCCCAGCCCACCTTCCTGATAAGCCAAACAGGTTACTGGTAAGGTTTTTAGTATAAACCTGAGTACTAGGTGGGTGAAAGAGCACTTGAAGTTGAGTGATGTTTCTAGGTAACAGCCAGAGCTGACACCAGGTGCTTTACACATCCGGCTTCAGCACAGCTGATAAGAGATATACAGGCATCAATAAGTTGGGAATAAAAACATGTTCTGCTTTGTATAGGGATATGAGTAAAGGTTATGGTACAGCATGACTGAAACAGACAATATCTGTACTTTTACCATCCTCAATATCTAGAGCTAAGAAAACAGAGGAGAAAAACAACCTGTTGAGTGTGGGTGTTTTAAAGGGCTTTCTAATGCTTAGCATAATACATACATTTTTATGGCATTTCTGGAAATCACATGGCAAGATGTTCCAACATTATGTATAATTTAAGCATCTTATTGTCCA
>VYZS01094632.1:0-16483 GCA_013400695.1 Neodrepanis coruscans | reverse complement strand
AGGCCTGTAGTTCCCTGGATTCTTCTTTCAACCCAAATAATCATTCAATCATTGCAGATGTAACATAAGCTGAGCCAGTGCAGGCTTTTAGGGACTAGCCGTCCATAGAGACTTCTGAGGCAAACTATCCACAGGGATCTTTAAACTAACTTTCTTCAAAATAAAGATTTAAGCTAAGGCATATGGCATGTATTTGTTAACCAAAGGGTTCAGAAAGGGACTCCAATGAGACACAATCCATGCTAACGCTAAGTAAATTTTTGTTCCTTCAGTGTCTTAGCATAAGCCTTCAGATACTTTATTTAATAGGGTATTTTCAAATAATTTTTCAGAAAGAATTGATACTATAAACACATAATTTGACTCTGTTGAAATTTATTTAAGACTCTGTTGCTGACAATCATAACCTGAAGGGACAACATAATACAGAGCAATGAAGACATTACTCTGGATTTATCTGTACATGCCAGGAGACCACGTCATGAAAATAGTTTCACTTCCATTAAACCAAATCAAATTTTCTTTCGGTTCTTTTATCTGTTTTCTCTTTTTTTTTTTTTTTTTTTTTAAAGTTTGAGATTTACAAATTATTCTGGGAAAAAAAACAACATTATGACTAATACTGTAAGTAGTGGGGAAATACTATCTCCCTATTAAAATGCCAGTTAGACCTCCTGGCTAACAGGTACTCAGAGTCTACAAACACAGTAAGATCACTAGGTAAGATCAGTATTTAGAACATAACCAGGAAAGGGGTTTCTCTGCATATATATAGATTGGAATATACAGCAAGTTCCTTTAATTCCATTTAAGTTATTAATTTGACACAGTAAAATTGGATTATTCCAGCATACAGTACGGGGAATTAAACCTTTACCTAGTTTGGAAGATTTAAATGTCTTTTTGGAAGTACCTTCAAAGAAGGAGACAGAAGGAGCTTTCAAAGTTGTCCAGTAGATACGAGAAGAGTTTTTCTAGGAGCTTGAGAATTTTTGTTATATGCCAAATAAAGAGGGCATATCTTTCTTTTTCACTATTCTAAATTATCTATAAATCATGTCATCATTAATTGTTCAGAATTTCCCTGACATTAGAAATTAATACCTATTGTGAATTATTGTTCGGTAATTATGAATTATTGGACAATAATATGAAGTATTGGACAATGCAAAATCATTGCCAAGGTATGCTACAGCTCTCATAATTTATTTCAGGGAAGTCGTGGGGTGAAACTAAAACTGGTCTTTTTTTATTCTTCCCCGGGCGAGCAGGGGCGGGGCCACCCGTTCCCAGGGCCCCAGCGGTGGGTAGGCAGGGCTGCCCTGCCCCCCCGGGCCATGGCGGGCAGGGATGGGGCTGCGTTCCCTGCCTGCGGCATGGGTTCAGTGGCCCCCCTCTCCCCATCGTGTCCGCGCAGGGTGGCATGGCTGTCCTTGGGGCTCGGCATGGCTGCGGTTGCAGTGGCGGCGCGGCAGCGGCCAGCGCGGTGGAGGCGGCTGCAGCGGCGGCGGCCGCAGCAGCGTGGAGGNTCGGTTTTCTGTGTGTGTGAAATAAACTGTGTTACTTGTGTGTTTTCTTTTTGGGTGTGTGTGGCTTCTCTCGGACATCTCTTGTCAGTACCACGCTTTTTAGTGGTAAAACCACGACAAGGGAAAAAGGGAATTTCTCAGAAGGATTGAATACACATACCACTAATAGTACCTTTAGCCTTCCAAAACCCTCTTATTTCTATCCTTAGATAGCAATACATAAATAGTTTTCCAAAATTTGCCATCATCCATTAAAAAGAGTTTTTATGTAGAAAATGGGCTCTAACACTGAGAGTTCAAATATTTTATTCCTGAAATGGTGCCCCTACCCACTGTCACCTCAAAGTGTGATTAAAGCAAGTCAAATGAAAAATGTCAAATCTGACTTAAGAAGGTATCTACATTTAGAAATGTCATTACAATATTGCAGGCAAAAGTCAAAAAAATGTAATTAGTAAACTGATGGCATATATGTATGTGCCTTTGCACGTGCAGAAAGCACACTAAAGCATCCATGCCTGCATGCAGGGCAGCCTTAATCAAGTCTCCATTGCACTAGAAGTTCTGCAGATCCAATCTAAGTCACTTTAAATTTCTCCTTATCTCTTTTTCAAACACAGATATGCAAGGATAAAATTAAATCTGTTGCACTAGTGAAATGTAATTCAAATTTCAGTCATATGAAGAGGAAGAAAATATCTTGTCTGTGTTGGACTAGAGCATAAAGGAGTGCAATACAACAGAAATCTGGTTGTTTTCAGAAAATAAAGAAATATGGGTATTTCAGTAAGTTATTTGAAGCATGTGTTATTGACTTCAAGTGAAGTGTGGCACAGCCACACTTTCAGGATTGATCTGGCATCTCTGTGAAGCGTTTTTGCATGGTGTAGTAAATAGCATTATTTCTCTAAACTATTCACGACGAATAAATACTAACGATTTGCCTCTTTGTTGTCATTACAATCAGGAAAAAAATAATTGTCATATAATTTACAATTTTATTGACTATAATGCTGTTACAAAGCTGTGTCAAATTTAGGCCAATCATTAAAGCTTATATCCAGCTAGATAACCATGCTAGATAGAAGGGTGAGGGAACTATAGTTGAAAAGAAAGTATGAGTAGATTTAAGAAGAGCTCTTTTTATGCTTTTGTGAAGAAAATCTATGAACTTTATATTTGTAAAAGAATCTTCAGAAAAAAACCTTTCTCATTTTGTTCAAATGAAAGCCTAATGAGTAACCTGCGTGAAGCTGTTAACTGGTAAGATCTCCTGGTATACCCCCAGCACTGTCTCTTTTCAGCATGAGCTTTGGTGATCGCTTCTTTTGAAGCTTCTGGAAGTCTTTGTCCCTGGATATTTTTAGTCCCAGATTGGTCCAATCTCTGGCTGCTGCTATTGTTCATCCCACGATAACAAAAGCAGCAGTGACAGTGGCAGTGACATGTGAAGTTAAGGTGTTTTAGTGCTGCTATACATACTTCAATTAATTTTCAGCAATATTTTTTAAAAAAGCATTATTAGCTACATTTTTTTCTTCAGAGTAAGAAGATAAGATACAACACACTAAAGTTTAGAACTTTAGAACTAAGTACTAAAACTCTCCAGTTACTGGCTATCTATTGGGCTTTGTTTGGGCCATGACACCTGGTTTTGCTAAACTTGCAAAAACCTTTCTGCAGAGATCTACTTTTCATTAGGAGTTTCACTTGGAAATTTGCTGTGGAAGGTATTGCAGATAATTCAATACTGAAATAAATTTTACGGTTGAAAAGTTCTTCATCCAAGTGTCAAACTAGTCTATATGAACTAAGGTATGCAAGTTTGTATCTTATAAGTGAAGACTGAGTTCCAGTGAAAGCAAAAATTTCCCTTTCACTTCATATTTTGTACTTGCATTTAGTGCATTACTCAGGTACAATGTCCTGCACCTCAAAACCCAATATTTGGGCTGCCAATGCATTTAACTGTTGTGGGTTTGCAGTTCTCTGAGAGATGAACCAGACCTTTGCAAGAATTGTGAAACCACCAGAACTACAATTGCAAACTCAGAACTCAGAAACAGCTGTTGAAGTTGGTTTTGTTGGAAGCTATTCACCCTTCACCTCCCTTACCTCTCTCTAAAACAGGCAGAAAAGTTAAACATGAATGCTTTCTTTTCACATTATATTGCACTACTCCAGAGAAGTGAGGGTTTTACATTTTATTTACATATTTATTTACATTTATGAACAAATAAAATGTTTTCAGGAAATATTTTGCATTCTGTAATGAGGAGAAGTGCACGAGCAATGAAAGTCAACTCCTCAAGTAGATTCAGTCCTAAGTGGGTAGGAGTCAGAAGGCCTCTCTCAGGAGGCCTCACTTAGAAAAGAACATCAAAATAAAAACCTGGATTTTTAATTAATATGAAATGCTGATATCCTTTCAAAAAACATCTTTTAGGAAATTAAAATTCTGCTCTAGTTCAAAAGAAATTAAGTAGTAGAAATTATATCAGATACTAGCAACTAGCAGTCTGGGATCAATTTTGACATTGTGGGAGCAGCATATTCTCCATTTCTCACACAGCTGGATCTGTGAGGAACACCATCAGAACATAAGGATTTGCAAGTCTATAAAACAAATATTCGATAATTCTTAAGGTAAGCAGATTGCAGTTTTGACCTTATTCCCACCTGTTATTCAGTGGCGTGTCTTGATTGATCATCTAATATACATAGGAATAGAATCTCAAAAGAGGGATTAAAATAAAATTACTCCCAAAGCAAACATAATCCTAGTCAATATTTTATAAAACCTTGATTTAGGTGATCATTTCATTTGCGTTCCTTTTCATAAAAGAAGATTTACACAGCCTATGATAGCACTAACCTTTTGCTTAGATAGGTAGCACATCTCATATATTTAAGTAACTATCTGATAGATCTCTTGAATTGTCACCAGGAAAAAAGTATGAAAACCTGTCAAAACTATTTAAAGGTACATGAAGTTATCTGTCCCTATCTTGTTTTCATTTTTCTATTCATACGATGTTACAGCTATATCAAAATCTTTGGTCATTGTTTGAAAAAATTTCTCCTGATTTTTACAATATAAAAGCAGAAGAAACTCACTCCCACTGCAAATTAAAGGTTTCTTTCACTGCATAAAATCTATTAAGATCACTTTGAAACCATTTAGTCAAATTTTGATCCACTCTTATTCAAAATCTTAATTTGTCCTCTCTGTTCCTCCTAGTAATAAGGTTTGTTATTCCCTCTTGAGCTAAATTAGCTCTTGTACAGAAGGCTATAGGAAAGGACAGGGGTGGCTAGAGCTGAAGTGGCATCTAAATAGAATGCTGGTCAAGTGCTGGCCCTCTGCACATGGTTAATTTAGTGCATTAAAGTGTATATTATATAGCTGGAAACAGACAAAGGGTACAAAACAAATCTGGACATGTAACTTCATACACTGTGCTTGTAAATGTAGCTACTTGTAAAGAGCATAGTATATGCATTTGGGTTTTTTCTTCCTTTTATCTTTTGCTACTGCTTCATGTTAAGAGTAATTGTGTCACAGTAGAGAGCAGATGTGGTAGAAAACAATCGAATTTAAAACATAGAGAAAAGTAATTAGATTCATTGTTTCCACCTAGATTATCAAAAGGAGCTTTGAAAATTCAGCTCTTTGATTTCCTGCACCTTGTTTTATACCTTTGTAATACAGTTTCAGATGTGCTGTGAGGCCAAGGTTTTTCAGTACTTTCAGGAAAAAATATCGGGAAAAAAAAAAGTCTGTGTGTGCACATAACATGTATAAACATTATACAAACTGCCATTACTAAATATGTAGGCTGGAAAGCAAAGATATTTAATAGAGACAAATTAAATTTTTCAGAAGTACACATCATATCAGAAGCTAATTTATTGTGTGTTTTAACTCTAGAAGCTGGTTTATTACTTTGAAACAGCAGTGGTTCATAAAAGAGCTCTATCTGGACATGAAACACCATTTGATGTTACTATTGTTTCGAGTTAATTGGCAGAGAAAAACACTTTCTATTATAGTTGTAATATAAAAATAGTAAATTTATTTTGCAATTTTATTTTGAAAGATTTTAGATGTAAAATCATGTATCTGGTGCCTAACCTTTTAGGTTCACTTAAATTAACCAAACACATTTCAATGTGCTGGGCAATTCAATACATGCATTTTTGTCAACAAGGGAAAGCATTGTGGATATGTAATGTATTTTTCACCATACTAGAGAGTACATTTTTCCAGAAGCTGGTCTATCTTTTCCACCTAAACAGGCATAATTTTCTCCACAGAGCTTATTCTGAAGTAAATGTAGTAATAGTGAATTTGGTTTTAGCTAACTGTTCCTACATACTGTGTTAAGATGCAACTTTCTTCTGTTGTTCCCTGTGTCAAACAGCACCTGCTATACAAACATGCTGCTGTAGTGCTACATTAACAAACCTGATTGGGAATGTAGCCTGAACACAACTTACTCTGAGTTATTTTTGTTAGCTTGAATGTCTTCTGATTTGGTTCATCCTATACAGTTCAGCTCTTCTCAATACCTTTGCAGATTATATTTCCTTAGTGAAATTAAATGCAAATTTGATTCTTCATATCATCCAGCAGCCTGAAGATTGTTTGACTTCATTTGTTAAATTGTATCGTGCCTTAAACTAGGCCATGCTTTTTCCCTTACTTCTTCAGGGAAGCTCATAAGAAAAACAGAGCTTACCAGCACTCACACCCTGAGAACAGGAAAGAAGCCAGATCAGCCATTAGCCTAAGAGAAGCTTTTTTTGTCTTTTTCTTTAGACTAAAGGAGTTGCATTAACTGAAAATACAGGGGCAAAACAGTGATTACATGAGCTCCCTGGGATGTAATTTCAGACAAAGACAAGTGGGTAGTGACAATCCTGCCCAGTACTGAATCTGTGATATGTAAACTAGGAGGCAACAGGCAGGTGTGGCTCTTGTTATTGTGATGTTTGCCTTCCAGAGCAACCACTAGACCTACTTTCTAGGAGGTGTCTGGACATCACCTGAACTAGAGAATAAATCTTTTGTTTTCCTTTGATTCTGTCCTTTGTTACTGCTTTATTAAACTGCATTGATCTTGACACACGAGGAGTTTCTATCTATCTATTTTCTTCCCTTCTGTCCTGTTGAGGAAGGCGAGTGACAGAGCAGCTTGTTGGGCACCTCATTTTCAGCCAAGGTCAACCCACCACACAGTCTTATTTAACATAGACTTTGTGACAGTGATTCATGATTTGAAACTGAGTACCATCTGTCCTCTCAGAAACTTCCCAGCCAAGGTGAAAGGTGACGTTTAACAGCTGTATCCTCTTTACTTTCTAAAGTCCATCCAAAGCTGTCCAAAGGACAGCAAAATCCTCACACTAATAAGATTGTGACAGACAGAGCATTCCATATGTTCCAGTATCAATGAACTTATTAAACAACTGTCCTTAGTCTTGTCATGTCTGTGCTGAACTAACAAAATGAAGTACAGTCCTGTTGCTCTCTAAAATACTCTAATCTGAGCCTTCACTCTCTAGCATACTTTGCAATATACTCTTTGACGGAAGATGTTGTCATGTTCTACAGATTGCATGCAAGTAGCTCCTTTAAGAGATAGTGAAGTCCTGTTTATGGTTCATAAAATAGGCTACTTCTATGAACTTACTTCAGTGACAGCCATTAGAGATTTATTTATTTGAATTGGTTCTCAACCTGCAGAGGTCATAAAGGATAAGTTAAATAAAGCACTTCACATTTGACCTTTTACTGCTCTATCTTTTTATATGGAAAAAAATGTCAAAGAAAAATAAATTTAAGAAAACCACAAACCCCAAAGCTGTCCTTTTTGTTACAGGTAGTGGTGATTTTAATTTTTTTTTCCATAATTGTATAATAAAAAGAGACTATAGTAGTTCCATATAATAAAGCAGTAATATTTATTTCATGACTCTAAGATTCATTTGAAAACGTGCATTGAAAAGAAGAACATAAGTAATTTTTTTCATGGTGCAGAGGTAACAGCAAGACTTTGCCATTAGTATTGTTAAGGGTGGTAAGCATGCAGTCTCGCACAGCTAGTTGAAAATGTCAGTAAAGCTTTACTGGTTTTATGTCTCAATTTAAACTGCAACTACTTTATCAAGGGGAAAAAAAAAAGAAAGGAAAAAATTATAGTAAAATCATTAGCAATTCCAGAGAGCTTAGGAAAAGCCAGTATTTCACATACTTTATTCTAGCATATAGCAAGGAGTGGTTTTTCTTCTCAGAGTAGTAACACAAAGTATACTGGTTATTACAGCCAGAGCTGTGTCTCCAGTGGGGTCTGACATGTTTTGTAACACTTTAAGAGTCACTGGTTCAGATCAAATTCCTTTTAGGGGAGATGGACCTGTGGTCAAGCCTGAGAACTGCTCCATCGAATGAGTAAACTAAGGACAATTAAGAAAAAGAAAAAATAAAAACACTGCTCTGTCTCTGGCCAGCAGTATTTGCCATTCAATTTCTCTACTATTCTAAAATACTGTTCCAAATACATGGCTGGAATTGTCCACTGCACAAACAAGCTTGTCACTGTATTGGTGCATCCTTGAAATGTATATATAAGAAAACAGAGTGGATTGAAATTATCTGTAGATGAACAGTGACTAATGTAATAAATGGGTTCTTGGAGGCTATTATAAAGAAAGTATAGCTGGTTCCTAAAGGATTTGTTCTGTGGTCAGGATGGTTGTGAAGAAATGCTGAAAGAGGCCAAACAGCCAACCTGAAATCCAACCTCTTCTGCCTTTGGTTCTAGGTAGCATGATAATGCCATAGCATGCTGAGGAAAAAGGCAAAACGTTAGAGAGCCAAAGGAATAGTTTCTAGAAATCTTAATCAAGAACAGAAACAGTGATACAGAAAAAAAAAAAAAAATTCCAGATCACACCTTGTTAGTGTTATCTCTTCCTTCATAAGGCTGCTTTTCATTGTAATTGCTTGGTCTGTCAAGGAGTCTTTTGTGATGCAGACATCTTGAAGCTTTCTTCTCTCCATTGCCTTCCTGTTTTTATTCCGCATGCTCTAAAACTAGGCAAGCATTTCTTTCAGGTTCATTTTTCAAAAATCTTTTCTTTACTTATAAAAGCATACTATACTAAAGGAAGTGAAATACTCAATTGATTAATGATGTGAAAAAAGGTCTAAGTGTTGTCCACTGACATTAGACAAAAACACTGGAAATAAACTAAGGGAAATCGTTTTCTCTAAATCATTACTTATCACCAAAACTGACGATGAAGTATGCTATGCTTCTCATGAGAAGAACCACAAAATCACCAGACATTCAACTGAGACATACGCCTTAGAAGATGTATTTTGTTTTTGTTTATTTGTTTACTCATATATATATATATATATATGTATATAGTTGAAAGATGTAACTCTGAGCATGACGTANTTATTTGTTTACTCATATATATATATATATATGTATATAGTTAATTAAAGTAAACAGACCTTGCATGTGACCAATATGGAAGATTCTAGATACTTTGGGATTTTTCAACTAGCTCTATGAGAACAAAACTACACATTTAGAAACCTTCTTTTTTGATACAGAAGTAAAAATTTCAAATCATTCACTTAAGGAAAATGCACCTATAAAAATATAAGAATCTTTTCAGTATTTTCAATACAAAATCAAGATCATGGAAATGAGCTTTTCCTGACATATTTTCAACCTTTTTTTTCCTCAAAACGGGTCTGAATTACACACTGCTTATCCCTTCACCTTTTAGATGTTTGCATCCATTATCAAGATTATGATTGTGGGGTTTGCATTAGTACAGACCACTCTGCTCAGGGATTAAGAAGTAAAAGAAACGCTAAGTGGAAGTGACCTATTTTCTGGTTATTGCTTCAGAATTCAGCCAGCTGGCATGGCTCCATGTCAGACCCACCACAGACAACCTTTTCATTTGATGTCACTGACTATGGTATTTCAGAGGAGAGAGAAAGATTTCAACTCCTGTGTGCTACTTTGAAGTTTCTCTAATCATTGAATCATGGAATGGTTTAGGTGGGAAAAAGCCTTTAAGACTTAGGCCAACCATAAATGCAGTCCGCTTCTAAACCATGTCCATAAGTGCCATCTTAATGTACTTCAAATAGAAAAATAGCTTAAGAACAAAATTGTCTTCAAAAAATCCATATTCTAGGACCTTTTGAGTAAAAAGCTGCATTTTGACTAAGCAGGAAAAAAGCATCCACAGAAAGATCTTCCTCGAGTTCCTTAATCACTTTTTAAACAAAGATGCTTCTATATCCACAAAGCTTTGTATTTTTATGAATTTTTTTACCCTGTCTTGTATTTCTAATTGAGCTGGGAAATAATGCACATAATCTGAAAATTCACATCAAAAATAAAGCTAACATCCTTCCCTGTGAGTGAAGGATTCTTCACCTACCATGTGCACTCTGCATCAGAGTCCAGCACTGCAAATGAAGCCCTAGCATCTGACAAAAAGGTTACTTTTTCTGTTCAAAAAGATGTCTTAAGACTGACTAGAACTAGACTGAGATAAGCACTGGTATCTAAAAGGGGCAATAGCTGACAGTCTAATTGTCTCCACACAATCCACAGAATTCCTTGTATTTGGCAATTGATTTGTTTTCTGTCAGATGCATTGATAAGTGAGACTTATTTGTCAGACTTGATGTTCTCAATAGATCCGTCTGTTCCTCAAGATGTAGAGGACAAATAATTTGTTCTATGGACTTTGCCACTTTGTCCCAGACAACTCCAGGAAGGAGTAGAAAATTACATTTTCTCTCTACTGAACTAAGATTGAGCACCTCTTTTCCCACTGTAGCCCACATAGTGTATTTAGCCTCCTGTAGCATCTACTTCTAGTCCCCGAGTTGTCACAAAAAGGATTGCTGTGTAGAGAAGGAAGCAGTATACAGTATCAGAGAATATCTTTGTGGACTTTCAGGAGAATGACTGTGTTCAGGGCAGTTTCTTATTGCTTTAGGCCTCTCTGTTGCTCCATTTCCTGATATAACTGATGATGCTACAAAGCTATGTTCATGGAAGGCAGTGGTATGAAACAAATCCCTTCCAGGAAAGTGTAAAGTAAAATGAATTCAGAGTGGCAACAGAATAAGAGGAGATACAAATGTGAACATCCATGACATAAGACTGTTGTTTGTATCCAGAAGGTTGATAATTGCTTTTTTTTCCTGAAGGAAAGTCCTGTTTGGTATAAATTGTACAGATGAACAAAACAAACCCAGTGGTCAAAATCTATAAGGTACCTAGTGAATAAAGATCTCTTAGAAGAAAAAAAAAATTATGAATGAGATTTTAAATATGTAGTTCTACAACCATCATTTCTTTTATTTGGTGAATGTTAGCACCAAAATGGAAATTGAAAGTTCAAGAAGTAATTGGTAAGCCTTGTCGTATTTGACTGCTCCTACATAGAATACATCTGGCAACATATTTACGTGACTTGCAGGCATCAGTCAGCTGCTGGCAATAGCACAGCCCCAGTGTGTGCCAGGACCTAGGCACTTGCTGCAGACACATGCCCATCTCTTCCACTGATGCCAAAGGGATGTTGAAGACAATGTCCTGCTCACCTGTTTACCTGTTGGATGTGCAGTCTGAGATATGGGCCCACTGGACTTGGTGCTTTAGTCCAGTTGCTCAGATTTAACCTGAAGCAGCCTTGTTCACATACCTATGATACTTCTCAGCTGGCAACTTGTGCAAAGCAGAATAGACCAAACATACGGAGAAAAATGAAACCCCATCAAGAATATTGTCCATAAGCAACTGAGGAACTCAATATCAATATGGGAGAGTTGTGGTAATTGTCCCTGAATCTCCTGAATCTTGGTAAAAGAATCTTTTCAGAGGCTTTCTCTCAGAAAGTCTACTTGATGAATCTATCACCAAAACTAACACTCTGCCACTAGTGTTTCCAGATGCTGCCTACTCAGGGTTTCTCAAACAAATACACTGAAACAGAAAATCCCTTTGCAATCTCATGCTTATTTGCAAATTTCCATCTACTATTTCTCTACCACCTCTACCCCTCCATACACAGAGAAGTCGGAACACAGAAAATGGAGTTGGTGAGTTGGACTTGGACCACATTCAAGAGCCTGAGTGTGTGAAGGATTTTGCCAGATCACTGCCTTGGGGGACATCTACAATTTTACCTAAGTCAAACTCTTGTATTGAAAATATGCCGATACATACACATACAGTTGTCCTGATAAAAACAGGTCTCATACCTTTTGTCAAGGAAATACTGAAACCTGTTAGATCAACATTAGACACAAGAAGGGGAGTGTAGCTGAAAAGCTAGTGTACCTCATCTTGCGGGGGAGTGTACATGGCTTGAGCTATAAATGATCTTTAGTAATCAGTTTTCTGAAGAAAACGTTCCTGGATATCTCACAGACAGTGGAAAAAGAGTATAACCCTCCCACCGCCTCCGCTGCTGGAGGGAGCAGGATGTCCTAGAGACCTCTTCCGCAGGATGCCGCACTGGCAGGCACGACGCAACTGTTGCTGTTGCAAGCACAGTTGCCTAGCAACTCTCGGCTCCAGCCGCATCCTGAGCTCTGTGTGGCCGCTCATTGCCTCTTCCCACTCATTGTATTTTAAGCAGCAAACAATTCTTGCCTTATCTACAACGGAGCCTTTTAAAGATTCTCAGTAAACAAAAACTCAAACTAAAGCAGCTGTGGTAAAGAGTCATGCTGAGACACACTCCTCTGTCTCTCTGATTCCTCTGCTTTGGAGACATTGCCATTTGAAGAAGCACTCTGTGCTGGAACAGAGGCTTAGTGTCCTGTGCTGGCATTTTCTCTGGAAAGTAGAGTGCACAGCTCTGACCCAGGTCAGGTAACTAATTAGAGCCTCAGCACAAGTATGGAGATGGGCTGAAATAACAGACAGGGTGGTTGGGATTTAGAGTTAATACCCACTGGAAGAAATTAAATCTTGTTTGAATGAGCGGGTAGCCAGATCATGATAGCATGGAGGAAGTTTGGCATATGAGAGCAGTCTGGTGGATCATGCTGAGAAATTAATAGATTTTTACTCCACCACAAAAAGGACTAAAAACCTTCCTCTGGGAAGAAAATGAATGTTAAAAATCTGACACAGAGAAAAAGAATGCTTAACAGCTAGGAGGAACATTGTGAAACTGTGATATAATAGCTTCACCAAATGCTATATAAAGATTTACTATCTACTAGTCATGAAGCAGACTGATTTAATACAAACTTCAGTTCCATGTGATAGCTAGGAGATAATGACATATCCTGAGGTAAAAGCATTTGAAACCTTTTTCAAATCATTCACCAGCCATCTGCAAGCATATTTCTCTGATACGTACCCTGAGTTTGCTGTATTGCAGANCAAGAGTATTTTTCTGTAACCTGCCCCGTGTTTTGTGTTTTTGAGAATTTTTTTTTTTTTTTTTTTTTTTTTTTTTTTTTTTTTGCTTTTTATTCCTTTTTCCTCATTCTGTTTTACTAAAAGGAGAGATCAGGTTGCCTATTAAGAATTTAGACTTTTAGAGTGATTTGAAAAGTTTTAGAAAGAGTGGCTTTCTCATCCCTTTTTCAAAAGTAACTTCCATGGCCAGTGAGTGTTTGTAACATTTGCACACACATAACCTCAACCCCCACCCTATGCCCTTGAAAAAAACAACCAATCAAACAAAACTAAACAAACAAACAAAAAATTTCCTATGCAAGTAGTTTTGGGACCAAATACTCAAAATTCTTTTGCTATCAGCTTTTCAAAATTAATTGAGATCCTACAGCCCAAGGGGAAATATCATTTCAGAGAGAGTCAAAACAGAACATTGGGTGCCGGTACCCAGTATCATTAGTAAAACTACATACATTGCAGTCTCTCCTTTGCAGGAGGACCCCGTACTAGTGAGATGGCTGGATAATAAAATACTTGGTTCTATTGTCCAGGGAAATTAGTTTCTTAGTACTCTGCATAAAGTTTGATTAAGTACTTTTATTGGGTCAAAGGTTATGTTCTGTTGGTCTCAAAAGCAGAAGTATTGGGCAAACACTATCAGGTGGAGCTGCTGCTGCATTCTGCCAGTCTTGCACTGTTTACAGCCGTAGTGAACAATGGATTCCTGGAAGCTCCTTTCATTGATTCACTATGACATTGGGGCAGACATTTAATCTCATTTTCCTCACTTTGTAAAATGGGGATAATTATGTTTGTCTTCATCACAAGGCACTAATTACATTTAGTTTCTAGAGAGCTTGGGTATTACTGAGTAAATGGTAGAATAAGTTCTCCTCCACTGAATTTATTTAGTATTCTTTTCCTCATTAGTTAGCAAACAGTGAATGACCACGTGATGTGAGAGATCCTGATTCAGCAAGCTCCTTCAGCATTGCAAGGTCTTTAAATCACAAGACATTTCATAGATATGAATGATCCTACCAACAGGCACAAACACAACAGAACTGTGACAAGTCAAAATGATATAGTTTCTAATTAGAACCTAGAAACAATGCTCATCAGATTCTATATAATGACTTCACATGTGACCTTTGGGGACAGTTTGCTGCATGACTGCTGAGGAAATGTTACTCAGGGAAGCTGTGAAATGAATGACAGTACACAGAATAGAAATTTTAATTGGTTCACGGTACACTTTTCTTGTGTGAATAGCAAAGTTCAGCAACACCCATTAGTTTTACGGGGCTTCAGTTGGTCATTCAACTGGACCAGTTTAATATAATCCACACGATTATATTGCTGCTTTATATTGAGGCTTCTTTGTTGATGCAAAATCCTATGGCTTTTAAAGACTGACTTCAGAAGGAGAGCCATGATTTATTTGCAGGATATAGATAGCTGTACCCAGTTTAAAAACCACTTGGACACTTTGACAATGCTTTTAAAGCAGGTTCTGTGAGAAGTTGGGGTGATGGAGAAGAGAATGTAGATCATTGAATAGTTGTACATATCTGTACATATGTACTGGCTGTGAAATTCAGACTAAATTGTGAGTTGAGGATTTGGGTGGTTTCTGTGAACTACTTCAAAGTGGTTTATCATATTTCCATTGTGAAATAGTGGAAGCTACCTCATGTATATCCTACTGGAAAGAAAATATTTTGTGGCTCCATCATATTTTAAAGTTTTTCCTTGCTGCAGGAGTTTTTGTGCCTTCAAGTAAGAAAGGAAGGAAGGGAGGGAGGAAGGGAGGGAAAGAAGTTGCTGTGCTGCAGGTTTTTTTCAGCTGGTGTTCAGTTTACACAAGTATAAAAAGTCAGTTGAGACATTTACAGTGGCCTTTATAGAATCTATGCATTTCTTTAGAGCTTTGCTTAATAACACTGAATACTTTGAAATTCACCTTTACCTGTTCTGTTTGGTACTTTAACTTCTCAAGATACTTTTGCTATGATGTTTATATGAATTTAATCAATTAAGGAAATTTCTGAGGAGCAGGTTTTTATGTGACTGTATTTCTGTATATATAGCACTTTCAGTTTGATTTTCTCCTTTCTTTTAGAAACACCTTGCAATCTCAGACTCAAAAATATTTGAGGTAGACATGAGATCTTTTACATATCTGCAGTACAGATCCTGATCAGGGCATCTGGGCTCTAGCTTTGTGTAATTATTCAGTGTTATAAGGTTTTCTTCAGAGGTGGTCTTGGCTATAAGGTTGATGAGAGATGTCATTCTCTTTTGGAATTTGCAAAAGAAGCATACAGATTCTTTTAAGTAGAAAATGTACGCAGAACTGAGATAGTTATTGCCCAAGTCTTGACAGAGCAGAGCTAATTCCTGTGCACTGACAAGTTTGTTGTGCTGTACATGAAGGGCTAACGAGTCTATGTCTATTACAGGCTGTAAAAGGTGTAAACACGACCATGAGAAAGCCAAAAAATTTCTTGACACAGAAAACATCTCAGCAACAAACAGGGGGGATTGAAATAGTGTTAGCTACTTAAGATTCCTTGGCTTTGTACGCATATTTTTCTAAATAATAGAAGACTAAGCC
Source organism: Neodrepanis coruscans (assembly GCA_013400695.1). Lineage (NCBI taxonomy): Eukaryota > Metazoa > Chordata > Aves > Passeriformes > Philepittidae > Neodrepanis > Neodrepanis coruscans. The sequence continues at coordinate 869 of VYZS01094632.1, read as the reverse complement.
TAAATCACCTCTTTGTCCCTGAGAAACCACTCTATCAGATTTCATGTCTTATCAGATGATATTGCAAAAATGGATAACAATAACAATGAATGGTTATTGTTGCTGTGATAGATTTCAATGTTCTTCCTTATAATACTCTTCTTTTAAGAACCTCTCTGGTTGGTAGCATTCTGAGACACACCTTCTGTATTCTCTCTCTACAGTAAAGCATTCTTTTAAACCAAATGTCTTTTATAAAATTACATTAGTTCAAAAATGAAGCTGCAATTTATTAAGCTCAGATTTTAAATTGCCCAGGGAATACAGATATTCAGGCCTTTTACTGTCATTAGTCAGAAGCAATTTACACAATTATTCTATTGAGCAGAGATGCTGAGCTAAATGGGTACCAATATTTTGATAATAAGTTTAGCATATGAAATACATCCCAGGGAATTCTTTCCCTATCACTTATGCCTTGCACACTATTAGTTTGTTTCTGTTGGACAAGTGCACAAGAAATCTATAAATCCCATTATTTAACCATAAAAATAAACATTACATTTCGGCACTTTAGTTACTCCAAGGATGTCACAGCCATCATGAGGGAATTGCATTGTAAAAGATCTCTAAACAGGATGCCAGGCTTGCCCTTTGCAACAGGAATAGCAGGAAGTCTGCCCTTCTGGAACCCAGAATGACAAATAGCATAATTTAAAGCAGGCTAAGGAAGGCAATCATTTACACACACACAGAATTAACAAGGTTCGAAAAGACCGTAGAGATCATCAAGTCCAACCTATTATCTAACTTGTCAACCTACCCAACACCATTCCATCATCTAAACCACTAAGTACACCATCCAAAATTTCCTTAAACACATCCAGGGA